>WNGS01005997.1:6857543-6868765 GCA_020271785.1 Procambarus virginalis
CCCCCCCCGAGTGACTCCCGTGCTCCACACCTGACCAACAAAGGACCAGACTCCCGTGTACCACAACCTGACAAACAGAGGGAAACGACTCCCGTGTACCAACTGACCAACAGAGGAAAGACTCCCGTGTACCACACCTGACCAACAAAGGAAAACTCCCGTGTACCACAACTCTGACCAACAGAAGACGACTGCCCAGTGTACCACACACTGGACCAACAAAGGAAAGACTCCCCGTGTCCATGCAGGAGACTCGTGTACCCCACCAACGAGATCCGTGTACCACACGGAACAGGAAGATCCGTACACCTACAACAGATCCCGGTACCCTGAAACAGGAAGACTCCAACTGACCAACAAGAAGACCTTGTCCCCAAAAGAGAACGACTCCCAGTGCACCTGACCATCCGGTACCACGACCAAGCCGTGTACACCTGACCAACAAAGGAAATGACTCCGTGTCCCCCTAACACAATCCCTACCACACCTGACCAACAGAGGGAAGACTCCTGTGTACCACACCCTGACCAACAGAGCCTCCGTGTACCACCGACCCAGGAGACTCCCGTGTACCACACCTGACCACCAGAGGAACAGACTCCCGTGTTCCACACCTGACCAACAAAGGAAAGACTCCGGTGTACCACAACTGACCAACAGAGGACAGACCCCGTGTACCACACCTGACCAACAGAGGGAAGAACTCCTGTGTACCACACCTGACCAACAGGAAAGCTCCCGTGTACCACACCTGATCAACAGAGGAACCGAGCTCCCGTGTAACCCACTCTGACACAACAGAGGAAAGACTCCCGTGTTCATACCTGACACAGAAGCCGTGTACCACACCGACAACAGGACTCGACTCCCGTGTACCCACCATGTACCAACAGAGGGAGACTCCCGTTGTACCCCACACCTGACCAACAAAGGAAAGGACTCCCCCGGTGTACCACACCTGACCAACAAAGGAAAGACTCCGGTGTACCCACTCTGACCAACAAGACGACTCGGGACCACTACCACAGAGAAGACTCCCGTGTACCACACCTGCCAACAGAGGAAAGACTCCTGTGCATACCACACTACCAAACAGAGGAAACGACTCCCAGTGTACCATACCTGACCACAAAGGAAAGACTCCCGTGTACCCGACCAAAGAAATACCTGTACAACGACAACAGAGGAAGACTCCGTGTACCACACCTGACCAACAAACGGAAAGACTCCCGTGTACCCAACTGACCAACAGAGGAAAGACTCCCGGTACACACACTGACCCAACAGAGGAAAGACTCCGTGTACCACACCTACAAGAACTCCCTGATGACCAACAGAGGACCGACTCCCGTGTCCCTATCCATGACCAACAGAGGATAGACTCCGGCCACCTGCAAACTCCGTGTACCACACCTGACCAACAGGGACGACCCGTGAACACTGACCAAAGAGACTCCCGTGTACCACCTCACGGGATCCCGTCACATCTGACCAACAAAGGAAAGACTCCGGTGTACCCACACCACAGGACCAGACCCAGAAGTATGGAAGACTCCCGTGTACCACACCTGACCAACAGAGGAGAAAGACCTCCCGTGTACCCACTGACCAACAGAGGAAAGACTCCCGTGTACACACCTGATCAACAGAGGAACTCCGACATCTAACAAAAACTCCGGTGTACCCACCGACAACAGAGGAAAGACTCCCGTGTACCAACCTGACCAACAAAGGAAAGACTGCTCGTGTACCACACCTGACCAACAGAGGACCAGACTCCCGTGTACCCACCAACACCAACAGAGGACAGACTCCCCGTGTACCACTACCTGACCAACAGACGGAAAGACTCCTTACCCAACACAGAGATCGTGTCCACACCTGACCAACAAAGGAAGACTCCCGTGGTACCACACCCCTGTACCAACAGAGGACGACTCCCGTGTACCCACCTGACCAACGGAGAGGGGAAAGACATCCGTGTACCACACCCTGACCAACAAGGAAAGGACTCCCGTGTACCCCCACTGACCAACAGAGGAAAAGACTCCGTGTACCCCTGACCAACAGGGAAAGCTCCCAGGTGTACCACACCGGCTACCAACAAGGGAAAGGACTCCCGTGTACCACACCTGACCAACGAGAGGAAAGAAGACATCCCCTGTGTCCACACATCTGACCAACAAAGGAAAGAACCCGTGTACCACACTGACCAACAGAGGAAAGACCTCCCGTGTACCCACCTGACCAACCAGGGAAAGACGTCCCCCGCCCCCTGTACCCACCTGACCAACAAAGGAAAGACTCCCGTGTACCCACCACACCTGACCAACAGAGGACCGACTCCCGTTTACCCACCTGACCAACAGAGGAAAGACTCCCGTGTTCCACACCTGACCAACAAAGGAAAGACTGCCGTGTACCACACCTGACCAACCGAGGACCGACTCCCGTGTACCCACCTGACCAACAGAGGACCGACTCCCGTGTACCCACCTGACCAACAGAGGAAAGACTCCCGTGTTCCACACCTGACCAACAAAGGAAAGACTCCCGTGTACCACACCTGACCAACAGAGGACCGACTCCCGTGTACCCACCTGACCAACAGAGGAAAGACTCCCGTGTACCACACCTGACCAACAGAGGAAAGACTCCCGTGTACCCACCTGACCAACAGAGGAAAGACTCCCGTGTACTACACCTGACCAACAAAGGAAAGGCTCCCGTGTACCACACCTGACCAACAAAGGAAAGACTCCCGTGTACCCACCTGACCAACAGAGGAAAGACTCCCGTGTACCACACCTGACCAACAAAGGAAAGACTCCCGTGTACCCACCTGACCAACAGAGGAAAGACTCCCGTGTACCCACCTGACCAACAGAGGAAAGACTCCCGTGTACCACACTGACCAACAAAGGAAAGACTCCCGTGTACCCACCTGACCAACAGAGGAAAGACTCCCGTGTACCACACCTGACCAACAAAGGAAAGACTCCCGTGTACCCACCTGACCAACAGAGGAAAGACTCCCGTGTACCCACCTGACCAACAGAGGAAAGACTCCCGTGTACCACACCTGACCAACAAAGGAAAGACTCCCGCGTACCCACCTGACCAACAGAGGAAAGACTCCCGTGTACCCACCTGACCAACAGAGGAAAGACTCCCGTGTACCACACCTGACCAACAAAGGAAAGACTCCCGTGTACCCACCTGACCAACAGAGAAAAGACTCCCGTGTACCACACCTGACCAACAAAGGAAAGACTCCCGTGTACCCACCTGACCAACAGAGGAAAGACTCCCGTGTACCACACCTGACCAACAAAGGAAAGACTCCCGCGTACCCACCTGACCAACAAAGGAAAGACTCCCGTGTACCCACCTGACCAACAGAGGAAAGACTCCCGTGTACCACACCTGACCAACAAAGGAAAGACTCCCGCGTACCCACCTGACCAACAGAGGAAAGACTCCCGTGTACCCACCTGACCAACAGAGGAAAGACTCCCGTGTACCCACCTGACCAACAGAGGAAAGACTCCCGTGTACCACACCTGACCAACAAAGGAAAGACTCCCGTGTACCCACCTGACCAACAGAGAAAAGACTCCCGTGTACCACACACACTCTCCAGTGGTACATAACCAACATCACTAACACCAGAGGTACAGATGTGACGCTTGAGGGTGTAACACTCACCAGAGGTACAAAGGTGACACTTGAGGGTGTAACACTCATCAGTGGTACACAGGTGACGCTTGAGGGTGTAACACTCACCAGAGGTACAGATGTGACGCTTGAGGGTGTAACACTCACCAGTGGTACACAGGTGACGCTTGAGGGTGTAACACTCACCAGAGGTACACAGGTGACGCTTGAGAGTGTAACACTCACCAGTGGTACACAGGTGACGCTTGAGGGTGTAACACTCACCAGAGGTACACAGGTGACGCTTGAGGGTGTAACACTCATCAGTGGTACACAGGTGACGCTTGAGGGTGTAACACTCACCAGTGGTACACAGGTGACGCTTGAGGGTGTAACACTCACCAGTGATACACAGGTGACGCTTGAGGGTGTAACACTCACCAATGGTACACAGGTGACGCTTGAGGGTGTAACACTCACCAATGGAACACAGGTGACGCTTGAGGGTGTAACACTCACCAATGGAACACAGGTGACGCTTGAGGGTGTAACACTCACCAATGGTACACAGGTGACGCTTGAGGGTGTAACACTCACCAATGGTACACAGGTGACGCTTGAGGGTGTAACACTCACCAATGGTACACAGGTGACGCTTGAGGGTGTAACACTCACCAATGGTACACAGGTGACGCTTGAGGGTCGACTGCTGCACACCGTGTGACTGGTGTGAGTGTGGTGGAGTTATGTGTCCTGCTTTCGGTAATCCCCGCTTCCTCCCCATGCTCGTTGGTGGCAATCAATCACTGTAATGTTCCAGCTGCGGGGAGCGGCAATCTGGCCACACAGTTGCAGTGTTCCAGCTGCGGGGAGCGGCAATCTGGCCACACAGTTGCAGTGTTCCAGCTGCGGGGAGCGACAATCTGGCCACACAGTTGCAGTGTTCCAGCTGCGGGGAGCGGCAATCTGGTCCCTCAGTTGCAGTGTTCCAGCTGCGGGGAGCGGCAATCTGGCCACACAGTTGCAGTGTTCCAGCTGCGGGGAGCGGCAATCTGGCCACACAGTTGCAGTGTTCCAGCTGCGGGGAGCGGCAATCTGACCCACAGTTGCAGTGTTCCAGCTGCGGGGAGCGGCAATCTGGCCACACAGTTGCAGTGTTCCAGCTGCGGGGAGCGGCAACCTGGCCACACAGTTGCAGTGTTCCAGCTGCGGGGAGCGGCAATCTGGCCACACAGTTGCAGTGTTCCAGCTGCGGGGAGCGACAATCTGGCCACACAGTTGCAGTGTTCCAGCTGCGGGGAGCGACAATCTGGCCACACAGTTGCAGTGTTCCAGCTGCGGGGAGCGGCAATCTGGCCACACAGTTGCAGTGTTCCAGCTGCGGGGAGCGACAATCTGGCCACACAGTTGCAGTGTTCCAGCTGCGGGGAGCGGCAATCTGGCCACACAGTTGCAGTGTTCCAGCTGCGGGGAGCGGCAATCTGGCCACACAGTTGCAGTGTTCCAGCTGCGGGGAGCGGCAATCTGGCCACACAGTTGCAGTGTTCCAGCTGCGGGGAGCGGCAATCTGGCCACACAGTTGCAGTGTTCCAGCTGCGGGGAGCGGCAATCTGGCCACACAGTTGCAGTGTTCCAGCTGCGGGGAGCGGCAATCTGGCCACACAGTTGCAGTGTTCCAGCTGCGGGGAGCGGCAATCTGGCCACACAGTTGCAGTGCTCCAGCTGCGGGGAGCGGCAATCTGGTCCACAGTTGCAGTGCTCCAGCTGCGGGGAGCGGCAATCTGGCCACACAGTTGTAGTGCTCCAGCTGCGGGGAGCGGCAATCTGGCCACACAGTTGTAGTGCTCCAGCTGCGGGGAGCGGCAATCTGGCCCACAGTTGTAGTGCTCCAGCTGCGGGGAGCGGCAATCTGGCCCACAGTTGCAGTGTTCCAGCTGCGGGGAGCGGCAATCTGGCCACACAGTTGCAGTGTTCCAGCTGCGGGGAGCGGCAATCTGGTCCACAGTTGCAGTGTTCCAGCTGCGGGGAGCGGCAATCTGGCCCACAGTTGCAGTGTTCCAGCTGCGGGGAGCGGCAATCTGGCCACACAGTTGCAGTGTTCCAGCTGCGGGGAGCGGCAATCTGGTCCACAGTTGCAGTGTTCCAGCTGCGGGGAGCGGCAATCTGGCCAACAGTTGTGCTCCAGCTGCGGGGAGCGGCAGTCTGGTCCACAGTTGCAGTGTTCCAGCTGCGGGGAGCGGCAGTCTGGTCCCTCAGTTGCAGTGTTCCAGCTGCGGGGAGCGACAATCTGGCCCACAGTTGCAGTGCTCCAGCTGCGGGGAGCGGCAATCTGGTCCCACAGTTGCAGTGTTCCAGCTGCGGGGAGCGGCAATCTGGCCACACAGTTGCAGTGTTCCAGCTGCGGGGAGCGGCAATCTGGTCCCTCAGTTGCAGTGCTCCAGCTGCGGGGAGCGGCAATCTGGTCCCTCAGTTGCAGTGCTCCAGCTGCGGGGAGCGGCAATCTGGCCAACAGTTGTAGTACTCCAGCTGCGGGGAGCGGCAATCTGGTCCCTCAGTTGCAGTGTTCCAGCTGCGGGGAGCGGCAATCTGGCCAACAGTTGTAGTGCTCCAGCTGCGGGGAGCGGCAGTCTGGTCCCTCAGTTGCAGTGTTCCAGCTGCGGGGAGCGGCAATCTGGCCAACAGTTGTAGTACTCCAGCTGCGGGGAGCGGCAGTCTGGTCCCTCAGTTGCAGTGTTCCAGCTGCGGGGAGCGGCAATCTGGCCAACAGTTGTAGTGCTCCAGCTGCGGGGAGCGGCAGTCTGGTCCCTCAGTTGCAGTGCTCCAGCTGCGGGGAGCGGCAATCTGGCCAACAGTTGTAGTGCTCCAGCTGCGGGGAGCGGCGGTCTGGTCCCTCAGTTGCAGTGTTCCAGCTGCGGGGAGCGGCAATCTGGCCAACAGTTGTAGTGCTCCAGCTGCGGGGAGCGGCAGTCTGGTCCCTCAGTTGCAGTGTTCCAGCTGCGGGGAGCGGCAATCTGGCCAACAGTTGTAGTGCTCCAGCTGCGGAGAGCGGCAGTCTGGTCCCTCAGTTGCAGTGTTCCAGCTGCGGTGTACCGGGGGGGGTAGGGAATATTAAAATATAGAGTAAGTTGGAAGTGAGTAGAAGAAGTAGAAGAGGTAGAAGGTAGATAAGTAGAAGTAGAAAGTAGATAGTAGAAGTAGAAGAGTAGATAGAAGAAGAGAGTAGAAGAAGAAATTGCATGAAATAGAAATTAGAAGAAGTGAGAAATTGCTGCCACCATCCATTCTAGATCATTACATACAAGACAAGGAATGGAACTTGTCTGTATCTCAATATTCAGAAAAGATGTTATCATTAGGTCAGTATTAGTATGTTCATCTTTATCATGTATTCATTAAAATCATGGAACCAGTAACCGCAGAGACTTTCTCATCTCAACTCAAAACTCTAGGGAACAAAGTTAAAACAATTTAAAGTAATAAATTCATCAATTATATTTCACCTACTAAGTATCATAATTTAAGCAATAAAAACTTAGGTTTAAGCTTAATATTCAAAGTGAGTCATCATCCAAGAATTCGAGAACCCTACAACTGACTGCCCCAGCTCATCACACAACACCTGTTTAGTAAACACGACCAGTCACCTCAATGTTCAACTCACCAAGTGTCTGAGTTTCCGTTGAATAGAGAGAGGGGGGAGAGGGGTCTGTAGTTGACAGAGACTGTCCCGCCCCGCCGGCTGACAGCCCCTGGCCAGGCTGTCCTTAGTTCTGCTCCGCGGGCTGTTCTTCTGTCTTTTGCTCTGCTTCTCCTTCTCGAATCGATATCTCTCCGAGTATATATTGGGAAACCTAGTAGCCAACTCCGCCCACAAGTAGATAGCCTCCGGCACTCTACCAAGCCACTCCTTAAACGTCGGCATGTTTGAAGGCTACCCGGCTACGATTATAAGATTAGCGGGAGCCAGGTGAGATCCGCATGATCTGACCTCAGGTCACTTGGTGGTCATTAACACTTAGAGGGTGTGAGATCCAAGCCGACACTCTCGCGTCTCTCAAATCCTTGACTGTGACTCACTGAATTATACGTATATATATTAAATATAACTAACCCAAACACCTTTACGGTGTTACAGCGGGGAGCGGCAATCTGGCCCACAGTTGCAGTGCTCGAGCTGCGGGGAGCGGCAATCTGGCCCACAGTTGCAGTGCTCCAGCTGCGGGGAGCGGCAATCTGGCCCACAGTTGCAGTGCTCGAGCTGCGGGGAGCGGCAATCTGGCCCACAGTTGCAGTGCTCCAGCTGCGGGGAGCGGCAATCTGGCCCACAGTTGCAGTGCTCCAGCTGCGGGGAGCGGCAATCTGGCCCACAGTTGCAGTGCTCCAGCTGCGGGGAGCGGCAATCTGGCCCACAGTTGCAGTGCTCCAGCTGCGGGGAGCGGCAATCTGGCCCACAGTTGCAGTGCTCCAGCTGCGGGGAGCGGCAATCTGGCCCACAGTTGCAGTGCTCCAGCTGCGGGGAGCGGCAATCTGGCTCCTCAGTTGCAGTGTTCCAGCTGCGGGGAGCAGCAATCTGGCCCACAGTTGCAGTGCTCCAGCTGCGGGGAGCGGCAATCTGGCCCCTCAGTTGCAGTGCTCCAGCTGCGGGGAGCGGCAATCTGGCCCACAGTTGCAGTGTTCCAGCTGCGGGGAGCGGCAATATGGCCCACAGTTGCAGTGCTCCAGCTGCGGGGAGCGACAATCTGGCCCACAGTTGCAGTGTTCCAGCTGCGGGGAGCGACAATCTGGTCCCACAGTAGCAGTGTTCCAGCTGCGGGGAGCGGCAATCTGGTCCCAGACGGTCCTCTAAACAAAGACCAAAGACCAATCTATGCACCCGCCAAACCCTATGTTCATACATATAAAACAGTTTACACACGACTCACAACTGATGACGTTCGAACACTTCCGGAACAAGTGCTTCACTAACGACTTCACTAACGTTCGAACTACAACACAACAAATGGTTCACCCACGTACTACAAATACAAATAATCCCAACAGAACCTAAACACCTAACCTAACCAGTGCCTATATTCACAATACGTTATTATATAATAATATTATTTTATATTTGAGAAAATATCTGTTTAGAATGAACAGCATGGTAAAATTGATGAATACGTCCTTGGGGTCGACCGCTGCATGGAATGGACTTGGTCTGAGGACGGGTCGGGTCCACAGTTGCAGTGCTCCTGCTCCTCGCTGCTCACACCTCACCTTCACTCCAGCCTTCCCCGTCACTCTCATGCTCCTGTAGTCAGTTGTTCTTCACAGCAGGTAATTCATATTACTGAAGCTTGTTTCACCCATGAGTGTGATGGAGGCCCATGAACCCTTAGAGTGATGGAGGCCCAGGAACCTGAGTGTGATGGTGACCCAGGAACCCTGAGTGTGATGGAGGCCAAGGAACCCTGTGTGTGATGGAGGCCCAGGAAACCTGTGTGTGATGGAGGCCCAGGAACCCTGTGTGTGATGGAGGCCCAGGAACCCTGTGTGTGATAGTGACCCAGGAACCCTGAGTGTGATGGACGCCAAGGAACCCTGAGTGTGATGGAGGCCCAGGAACCCTGAGTGTGATGGAGGCCCAGGAACCCTGTGTGTGATGGAGACCCAGGAACACTGGGTGTAAAGGAGGCCCAGAAACCCTGAGTGTGATGGAGCCCAGGAACCATGAGTATGATGGATGCCCAGGAACACTGATTGTGATGGAACCCTGGGTGTGATGGAGCCCAAGGAACCCTGGGTGTGAAGGAGGCCAGGAACCCTGAGAGTGATGGAGGCCCAGGAACACTGTGTGTGATGGAGGCCCAGGAACCATGAGTATGATGGAGGCCAAGGAACCCTGAGTGTGATGGTGACCCAGGAACCCTGAGTGTGATGGAAGCAAAGAACCCTGAGTGTGATGGAGGCCCAGGAGCCTGAGTGTGATGGTGACCCAGGAACCCTGAGTGTGATGGTGCCCAGGAACCCTGAGGTGTGGAGGCCCAGGAACCCTGTGTGTGATGGTGACCCAGGAACCCTGAGTGTGATGGAGGCCAGGAACCCTGAGTGTGATGGAGGCAGGAACCTGAGTGTGATGGAGGCCCAGGAACCTGTGTGTGATGGAGGCCCAGGAACCCTCAGTGTGATGGGCCCAGGAACCCTGAGTGTGATGGAGGCCCAGGAACCCTGTGTGTGATGTAGGCCCAGGAACCCTGAGTGTGATGGAGGCCCAGGAACCCTGAGTGTGATGGAGGCCAAGGAACCCTGAGTGTGATGGAGGCCCAGGAACCCTGAGTGTGATGGAGGCCCAGGAACCCTGAGTGTGATGGAGGCCCAGGAACCCTGTGTGTGATGGAGGCCCAGGAACCCTGTGTGTGATGGAGGCCCAGGAACCTGTGTGTGATGGAGGCCCAGGAACCCTGTGTGTGATGGAGGCCCAAGAACCCTGTGTGTGATGGAGGCCCAGGAACCCTGTGTGTGATGGAGGCCCAGGAACCCTGTGTGTGATGGAGGCCCAGGAACCCTGAGTGTGATGAGGCCCAGGAACCCTGTGTGTGATGGAGGCCCAGGAACCCTGTGTGTGATGGAGGCCCAGGAACCCTGAGTGTGATGGAGGCCCAGGAACCCTGTGTGTGATGGAGGCCCAGGAACCCTGTGTGTGATGGGCCCAGGAACCCTGTGTGTGATGGAGGCCCAGGAACCCTGTGTGTGATGGAGGCCCAGGAACCCTATGTGTGATGGAGGCCCAGGAACCCTGTGTGTGATGGAGGCCCAGGAACCCTGTGTGTGATGGAGGCCCAGGAACCCTGTGTGTGATGGAGGCCCAGGAACCTGTGTGTGATGGAGGCCCAGGAACCCTGTGTGTGATGGAGGCCCAAGAACCCTGGTGTGATGGAGGCCCAGGAACCCTGGTGTGATGGAGGCCAGGAACCATGTGTGTGATGGTGCCCAGGAACCCTGAGTGTGATGGAGGCCAGGAACCCTGAGTGTGATGGAGGCCCAGGAACCCTGATGTGATGGTGACCCAGGAACCCTGATGTGATGGAGGCCCAGGAACCCTGAGTGTGATGGAGGCCCAGGACCCTGAATGTGATGGAGGCCCAGGAACCCTGTGTGTGATGGAGGCCCAGAACCCTGTGTGTGATGGAGGCCAGGAACCCTGTGTGTGATGGAGGCCCAGGAACCCTGTGTGTGATGGAGGCCCAGGAACCCTGTGTGTTATGGAGGCCCAGAACCCTGTGTGTTATGGAGGCCCAGGACCCTGTGTGTGATGGTGACCCAGGAACCCTGAGTGTGATGAGGCCCAGGAACCCTGAGTGTGATGAGACCCAGGAACCCTGAGTGTGATGGAGGCCCAGGAACCCTGATGTGATGGTGACCCAGGAACCCTGAGTGTGATGGTGACCCAGGAACCCTGAATGTGATGGAGGCCCAGGAACCCTGAATGTGATGGAGGCCCAGGAACCATGAGTGTGATGGAGGCCCAGGAACCCTGAGTGTGATGGAGGCCCAGGAACCCTGAGTGTGATGAAGACCCAGGAACC
>WNGS01005997.1:6869473-6897259 GCA_020271785.1 Procambarus virginalis
TGGGTTGTGTACTCACCTATATGTACTCACCTATATGTGTCTGCAGGATCGAGCATTGACTCTTGGATCCCGCCTTTCGAGCATCAGTTGTTACAGCAATGACTCCTGTCCCATTTCCCTATCATACTGGTTTTAAAATTATGAATAGTATTTGCTTCCACAACCTGTTCCTTGAGTGCATTCCATTTTCCCACTACTCTCACGCTAAAAGAAAACTTCCTAACATCCTGTGACTCATCTGAGTTTCAACTTCCATCCATGTCCCCTCGTTGGTTACTATTCCGTGTGAACATTTCGTCTATGTCCACTCTGTCAATCCCTCTGAGTATTTTATACGTTCCTATCATGTCCCTCTCTCCCTTCTTCTTTCTAGTGTCGTAAGGCACAGTTCCCCAGGCGCTCCTCATACCCCATCCCTCGTAGCTCAGGGACGAGTCTCGTTGCAAACCTCTGAACCTTTTCCAGTTTCATTATATGCTTCTTCAGATGGGGACTCCATGATGAGGCGGCATACTCTAAGACTGGCCTCACGTAGGCAGTGTAAAGCGCCCTAAATGCCTCCTTGCTTAGGTTTCTGAATGATGTTCTAACTTTTGCCAGTGTAGAGTACGCTGCTGTCGTTATCCTATTTATATGTGCCTCAGGAGATAGATTAGGTGTTACGTCCACACCCAGGTCTCTTTCGCGCGTCGTCACAGGTAGGCTGTTCCCCTTCATTGTGTACTGACCCTTTGGTCTCCTATCTCCTAGTCCCATTTCCATAACTTTACATTTGCTCGTTTGAATTCCAGTAGCCATTTCTCTGACCATCTCTGCAACCTGTTCAGGTCTTCTTGGAGGATCCTGCAATCCTCATCTGTCACAACTCTTCTCATCAACTTTGCGTCATCCGCAAACATCGACATGTAGGACTCTACACCCGTAAACATATCGTTAACATATACAAGAAATAGAATTGGTCCCAGTACCGATCCTTGTGGTACTCCACTTGTTACTGTTCGCCAGTCCGACTTCTCGCCCCTTACCGTAACTCTTTGGCTCCTTCCTGTTAGGTAGTTCCTTATCCATGCTAGGACCTTTCCCCCCCCGCTGCCTCTCGAGTTTGAACAGCAGTCTCATGTGCGGTACTGTATCAAAGGCTTTTTGGCAGTCCAGAATATGCAGTCTGCCCAACCATCTCTGTCCTGTCTTATCCTCGTTATTTTATCATAGAATTCCAGAAGGTTTGTTAGGCACGATTTCCCTGTCCAGAACCCATGTTGATGTTTGTTCACAAACCTAACGTTCTCCAGGTGCGCAACCAGTCGTAGCCTAATTATTCTTTCCAGTATTTTACAGGGGATGCTTGTCAGTGATACAGGTCTATAGTTAAGTGCCTCCTCCCTATCGCCTTTCTTGAAGATCGGCACGACATTTGCCTTCTTCCAGCAACTGGGCAATTCTCCCGACATAAGTGACTCATTAAAGATCATTGCCAGAGGCACGCTGAGGGCCTGCGCCGCTTCTTTTAGTATCCACGGTGATACTTTGTCTGGTCCTACTGCTTTAGATGCATCTAGAGTTGTCAACTGTTTCATTACCTCTTCTGCTGTCACCTCTATATCTGATAGTCTTTCATCTAGGGTAACCCCTTCCAACAATGGGAGCTGCTCAGGCTCGGTAGTGAACACTCCATGGAAACTGGCATTCAGTGCCTCACAGATTTCCTTGTCATTTCAGTATATGCCCCTCTGCCTTCCTTAGTCTTGTCACTTGGTCGTTCACCGACATTTTCCTTCTTATATGACTGTGTAGTAGCTTAGGTTGTTTTTTGCTTTGATTGCAATATCGTTCTCATAGTCCCTTTCCGATGTTCGTCTTATGTTAATGTAATCGTTCCTAGCTCTGTTGCATCTGATCCTGTTGTCCTCTGTCCTTTGTCTTCTGAACTTCCTCCACTCCCGCCTGCTGGCCATTTTTGCTTCCTGACACTGTCTATTAAACCAAGGGTTATTATATTCCTTCTTATTTTTTCCCTTTACTGTTGGTATAAATCTCTCTTCGGCCTCTTGGCATTTCTGTATGACTAGGTCCATCATATCTTGGACTGTTTTTCCTCTAATTTCTTCCTCCCACTGCACTTCTCCCAGATAGTCCCTTATCCTCCTATAGTCCCCTTTCCTGTAGTCAACTCTCCTTTCCCAGATCTCTTGTCCCATCGTCATAAGTTTGAATTCCATCATGTAGTCAAAGACTAGGACACAATGGTCACTGGCCCCTAGAGGTATTTCATGCTCCAAATTCTCGATATCTTCTACGTTCTGGGTGAAAATCAGGTCTAATAGGCTCGGTGCATCTCCTCCTCTTTCCTTGTGTCTTCCTTCACATGCTGTGTTAGGAAATTCCTGTCTATAACATCTACTAATTTTGCTCCCCACGTTTCGTCCCCTCCATGGGGATTCCTTGATTCCCAATTTATCTCTCATGATTTAGGTCCCCCATGACAGCAGCTTCGCTCTCATTCTGTGGGCTAGTGTTGCTGCCTTCTGCAGTTCATCTATGCATGCCTTGGTGTTGTCATCATACTCTGCCTGGGTCTTCTACTGTTTGGTGGGGATTGTAGATTACTAAGATCACAATCTTCCTCCCATCTACTGTTAGAGTTCCATGTATGAAGCTTGTGCTCTCATTGGTAACCTGATTTCCAGGTCTTCAAACTGCCATTTCCGCTTTATTAGGAGTGCCACTCCCCTCCCTGTCTCTGTGTCCTCTCTTTTCTTATCACCTGGTACCCTTCAGGAAAGATTGCATCTGAGATCATGTCATTAATTTTAGTTTCCACAATTGCAACTATGTCAGGATCTGCCTCACTCACTCTTTCTTTTACCTCTTCTGCTTTATTAGATACCCCATCAGCATTGGTGTACCATACCTTGAGACTCTTCATGGAAACTCCTGTACCAGGGTTCCCCTGTCTCTGGGGGTCTGGGGGGATCTGGGGGGGTCTGGGGGGGTGACTGGGGGCAGGGGGGACCTGGGGGATCTGGGGGGTGTCTGGGGGATGACTGGGGGTGGGGAGGGTCCGGGGGTGTCCGGGGGGGTAAGGGGGGGTCCGGGGGGTGTATGGGGGGTGAAAGAGGTCGGGAGGGGTGCTTGGGGGCTACTGGGGGCTGGGCTTCTAGGGAGGTAGGTAGGAGGGTTTGGGGTAGGGCTGGGTAGGTAGGCCTGGGGTAGGAAGGGCATACTGGGTCTGAAGATTGGGGAGGGTCTGATAGGCATAGAGGGGTTGGAGATAGCGTAAGGTTGGGAGTCAGATAGAGGTTGAGAGGTCGGGAGGGGGAAGGATAGAGGGGTGGGAGGAACCTCCCACCCCCTTCGCAAGGGTGGGGGGTCACATGGAAGGAGAGGGGATGAGGAGGGGTGAGGGCTGGGTAGGTTTTGGGGGTTGAGGGGATGAGGGCTGGGTGGGTTTTTGGGGTTGAGGGGATGAGGGCTGGGTGGGTTTGGGGGTTGAGGGGATGAGGGCTGGACGGGATTTGGGGGTTGAGGGGATGAGGGGGTCCTTGGAATGTGGGGTGAATTTGACTGCAGTGAGGTCAGAAGGGTCAAGGGAGGTGTTGGGGAGATAAGCAGGGGGAGGAGGGCTGATTTGGGGAGGGAGTGATTTGAGAATCAGTTGTGAACTGGTTATCCTGGGGTGGATTAGCAGTGGGGTGCGTAACTACGCTCAAACGGGTAGAACTGTATCGTGGGGGTGCTTGCTCTGTGGGCTATCTGCTCCTCCTTTGTCATGAATTTGTCAATATATACGTTGAAGTAACTTTCGCTACCTCTGAGCAAGTGTTTGTGATTCAGTATGTAATCAACTGCCTCTTCGTTGGTGAACTGTACCAGGACAGGACGTTTCCTGTTACAGTTGTATGGTCCAATGCGGCGGTGGACTTCTACCTCATTCCCTGCCATATGGGCTCTCATGTCCCTCAAAATCCCCTGTAGCTCCAAATCCTCAATCTCCACCCTTTCCTGCCTCGATGGTGCCCTGACTTCAAGTAATCCATGGATTATGATTGTCCTCTTTCTCAGGTCAGGGTCATGCTGGTAGCCCCCTCCCTGGCTGACCCCCACCCCTCCCACTCCCGCTCCTCCACCTACTCCTACTCCCCCTTCCCCTGCCAAGCCTCCCCTATGCCTGCCAAATTCATTAGTAAGTCTAGTTATTTCTCCTTGCCATTCTACCCTGCTCTTCCTGATTTCCTCTTGAATATACTCCATAAACTCTTGTTTGAGTCTTTGAACCTCGTCCTGTATCTTATTAAAGATTTCACTTTTAATCCCCTGGATTAGATCACCTACCCAAACATCCCTCTTCTGTACAAATTTCCCAATCATCTTCTCCACAAACCTATCTTCTTCTTCAATCATAATACTGCTGGACCTAGACGCCCTTCCTGACCTAGTCATTGCTATAATCCAACTTTACGCACAGGGGGTTCCAAGTATCTTACCGTCCTGCTAACACAATAGGTGAGTGAATCTCCAGGAGTCTCCCACGTGGTATTGCTGCCGATGGGGTGAGGTCACGGTCAGAGGTCAGGTCCACTCTGCACACTGCCACAGTACTTCCTGCATGAACTATTTTCAATTACGCTACTTATACTGTTTTTCTTCACTACCTTATGGGTTGGTCAAAACCCAAGGGTTTTTTCATTCTCTTGTACACACTTTTTCACTTCAAAGCTGCCGATTACCCCTCCCACGCCACTAGTGAACCAGGAGCTCCCAAACCCACGTCCACTCGACACGATGGTCACAGTAAAAGTCACAGTAAAAAAGTGTGCGGGAATGTTGTTATTTACAAAAGTGATGAGACCCCGTTTTCTTTCTCCAGCGGGCAAGGAGACTTGCGACAACCGCTGAATCTTGGGTTGAAGTCTTCACCTCCCAGCGTCTCCTGTTTCACTATGACGTCAGTTTGGTGTTCACAGATGTACTGTATGATGTCATTAATTCTATTGCGAACGCCATTGCAGTTCAGAGGACCGACTCCCGTGTACCCACCTGACCAACAGAGGAAAGACTCCCGTGTACCACACCTGACCAACAGAGGAAAGACTCCCGTGTACCCACCTGACCAACAGAGGAAAGACTCCCGTGTACCCACCTGACCAACAGAGGAAAGACTCCGTGTACACACCTGACCAACAAAGGAAAGACTCCCGTGTACCACACCTGACCAACAAAGGAAAGACTCCCGTGTACCACACCTGACCAACAGAGGACCGACTCCCGTGTACCCACCTGACCAACAGAGGAAAGACTCCCGTGTACCATACCTGACCAACAAAGGAAAGACTCCCGTGTACCACACCTGACCAACAAAGGAAAGACTCCCGTGTACCACACCTGACCAACAAAGGAAAGACTCCCATGTACCACACCTGACCAACAAAGGAAAGACTCCCGTGTACCACACCTGACCAACAGAGGACCGACTCCCGTGTACCCACCTGACCAACAGAGGAAAGACTCCCGTGTTCCATACCTGACCAACAAAGGAAAGACTCCCGTGTACCACACCTGACCAACAGAGGACCGACTCCCGTGTACCCACCTGACCAACAGAGGACCGACTCCCGTGTACCCACCTGACCAACAGAGGAAAGACTCCCGTGTTCCCACCTGACCAACAAGGAAAGACTCCCGTGTACCACACCTGACCAACAGAGGACCGACTCCCGTGTACCCACCTGACCAACAGAGGAAAGACTCCCGTGTACCACACCTGACCAACAAAGGAAAGGCTCCCGTGTACCACACCTGACCAACAGAGGACCGACTCCCGTGTACCCACCTGACCAACAGAGGAAAGACTCCCGTGTACCACACCTGACCAACAGAGGAAAGACTCCCGTGTACCCACCTGACCAACAGAGGAAAGACTCCCGTGTACCACACCTGACCAACAAAGGAAAGGCTCCCGTGTACCACACTGACCAACAAAGGAAAGACTCCCGTGTACCCACCTGACCAACAGAGGAAAGACTCCCGTGTACCACACCTGACCAACAGAGGAAAGACTCCCGTGCACCCACCTGACCAACAGAGGAAAGACTCCCGTGTACCATACCTGACCAACAAGGAAAGACTCCCGTGTACCCACCTGACCAACAGAGGAAGACTCCCGTGTACCACACCTGACCAACAAAGGAAAGACTCCCGTGTACCCACCTGACCAACAGAGGAAAGACTCCCGTACCACACCTGACCAACAGAGGAAAGACTCCCGTGTACCACACACCTGACCAACAGAGGACCGACTCCCGTGTACCCACCCGACCAACAGAGNTATACATTTGTGCCTGCAGGATCGAGCTCTAGCTCTTGGACCCTACTTTTCTAGATGTTGGTTGTCTAATACAATGACTCCTGGCCTTTTTCTGTATGTATGTGCGTGCATGCATAATTTTGTATTTATGCATGTTTACGCTGGTTAACATTGCATTTTTATCTTTGTAAATGAACATTAAACACATTGTATAAAACAACATACCTCAAACACTGTTTATGTTTGATAAACTTAAATATATGTATTTATGTATGTAGGTTAGCATTTTAAAGCACTATATCAACCTTCTGTGTCTGACTGTTCAATAAATCACTGAACTATATGTCTAACATATCTCTAACCCTGTCCATGGAGGACAGAAGAAAATGTGGTTATGCTGATTAGCATTGTAAATGTGTGGCCACATCTGTGGTAGAAAAAAATCTACTATCCATTTGCTTCAATAGTTACCCAGTAGCGGGGGTGGTAGAGGTACTACCACCTAGTGGCAGTTGAAGCATGAAATATTGTCTCGTGAGGTAATTTTCAGTATTTCCCATTATTTCTGCACATTATATCCTAGGGTATACGAGGGTATACATACCTAAAATTAAAAATAATGGATGATCACAAATTGAAATGTATGTCTAAAATTAATGGATATCACAATACATGGCATCCATATATAATTAAATAGTTGAAATGTAATTGCAGCAACTGCCTAGGCTCCAGATAGTGTTGGCCCCATTAGCGTCTATGTTTAGATGTTAGGATTTGACCAAGTCGGCTTTTTTTCATAATGTATTAATTTTCTTTTCCTATTGTCTTCTGTTCATTCTAAAAGTACATCTCACGAAATAAACGTAGGAATATGATGAAAATTTACAGTATGATAAATTTTTGGTACAGTAATATTATAATAGGAAATATATTTCAGTTATCATCAAAACAAGAGAGTCAACAATAATATAAGTGATCTTTCTTTAATGAAGAAGACATGCACGAAACAGCAGAAAGGTGTGCAAAAATATTCATCGAATTTCTGCAAAACGAAAGGAGGTATGTTTTTCCTTAGTTTTACGCCTAACATTTTAGATAAGCTCCTTGGATACATTTGTTATGTCTTTGGATGGTTTTTTGTTTTCAGTTTGATTTCTCAAATACCATATTTGCTCTACCCTAGAAAAACAAATACTCCTGTTAGTTTATATTCTCCTAAGTGTTCCTCATATTTGTCTTAAATATTTGTATTTTACCCTTGTATTGTATCAAGTTTGTTAAGGAATTTATTTTACTTTATTTGTTAAGTTGATGTTTAGGTGACATTCTAGTTATATTGTGTCACTTGTCAAACCTTTTTGCTTTTATATTGTCACCTTGTAAGAGCATTTTGATAATTATGGAAAGTAATATTGTATTCCATGTTCTGTATCTTGTAAAATACCCTTGCATTTATTTTGTGATGTTTGCTATTATTTACTTAGCTCCAGTATGGGTTACATTGTTTTGGTCATGATTGTTTTCTCAGTGATTTGCCCGAGATATCTTGAGTATACCCCTTGTATTTTGACATGAAACGTGTTACACTTGTGCATGATGTTGATATAAAGGTTCCATTAATACTGCACTATTTAAACTTCTAGGGGGCAATTTTTAAAAACTTTTATATATCTAAATTACCAGAGCATCCCTTGTTGTGCTGAGTAGAAGTTACATTATTGATATAATGCATCATTTATTTTTTTGAGCCAGTGTTTTGCATACCATTGGCACTAAATGTTCTAATTGCATTTCATAAATGTTGGTGTGTCATCCAACAGCCCCAGAAGGCACCAACTTGGCACCTCTAGAGCCATAATGGGGAGGTGCCCTTTGTTCAGGTCCCGCACTAGATAGAATGTTAACACTATCGCTTACAGATAACGGTAATGACGACCTAAAATAATTACCGTTTTCCCGAGGACCGCAGTGCCGTCCAAAATTAAAATATACATGTGTAGAAATTCCATTTATTGTCCAATTATTATGAGGTTTGTTTTAAACTGCAACTTCTTCTCATTCTCTGTGATTATACATGGATGTACATAATGATTTTGTGTTATATAAGTACCAGTACTATACAACTGATGCCAAGAAACTCGCATTCCTCCCTTTCCACGAAGTAGTCATTTGATCACTAGTATACTTTGAATAAAAGGATTATCCTCTCAAAAATGACATCATACATGCTGGTGATGAACATGAGGATGGCAGCAGTTCTACTAGTGACAGTGTTGCAACACCTGGACCATCATGTGTGAGGCCGCCACTCTTCTTTACCTTTATGTGCTTTATCTTGTGGTATTGGTAGCGGTGTTCTTATATTTGTTCTATATGTAAATATTTCTTTAGAGCATTCTGTTGTGAACAATTTTATACCAAATTGAAAGGTGTAGCATGAAAATCGAGGTAAGAAAGCTGAAAGGATTATAATCATCACTCGGGCTACTTTGGGGTGCGCGGCAGCCCGCCCGCCGTGGATGTGAAAGTGTTAATCAGTATTTCATACTGTACTTCAGGAATGAGTAGATATATGGCTGGTGGAATTCAATCAAATTAAGTATAAGGTAATGAAGGTGGGGAAAAGAGATAGGAAAGAAACTACACCACTACTATAAAAATAAGAAACCTACCTCGATTTCTTCCAAAATGGGACTATTGATTTTTCAAAGTGTCCGAACTGTTTCTCTCAGGTCAAGCTATCCAATGACTTTTTTTTTTTTTTTTTTTATCTACAAAGCCACTAAGAAAATATAGGTCAATGTTAATTAAGCAACTCTCCAGTCTTCCTAAAAAGCTCGGTGAAGCACACACCATATTCTGATCCAACAAATTTTATCTGTTGGCCAACTCCTTCTGGTTCACCAAGTGTTCCAGTCAGCTGTGAACCATTTGAGCAAGGCCCCACTTTACAGTACAAGTACAGTAAATTTAATAATAATACATCATTTTTAATTATAATTGTTGTACTGGACTACTAAATAGTAAGAATAATAAAAAAAGAGAGGAGTTATGATTGTCTGGAATTACTTACTTTATATAAGTTTGTATATCACCACTTTATCTTTTTGAATAAAGTTTTTTAGGAGAATTTGCTATGGAGGTCCAAATTTTAAGGGGTCATACTCTATAGTTACCTGAGGGTCATGATGTCTGTGTGGCTTTGTTGCTAATAATATTCATTTAACTCCAGGAGGTGGTAATGAAAGGATTAGTTCCTCTTTTTTTTTTTTTTTTAAATATATGAGCTCATGAATACAATATTTATAGGTGCTGAGGCTACGTGAGAAGCTAGTGAATCCAGATGCGGCGTGGGGTGATGCTGCCAGCTCAACTTGGGCAGGTAAAGGGTTTGGCAGTGGTGGGGCTAGTGCCTGGAATAGTGCATGGCCCCCCAGTCAGCCCAAAGATGCATGGCCCAGTAGCAGAGCTGATGGTAGTGAGGCCCCCACCAGTAGTCTACAGCCTCTGCAGGAGCAACAGCAACATGCAACAGAACAACAACCTCCAGCACGTCCCCCGCCCCCTTCCACAACCACCACTACCACCACCACCACCATGCCCTTTATGGCTGCTACTGGCACTTTAAAAGAGAAGCCGGCAGTACCCCCAGCCCCCCGGGAAGTTGAAGGCTTCACTACCACCAACTCCACTACCATCAACAACAGTACCAGTGCTGTGGGCTGGGGGATCCACAAAACCACACCCCCTTCTTCCTCCACTACCACCACAGCCCCTTGGGGGTGTTCTCCACCACTTCCACCACTACCACCACCACCACTACTACCACCCCATCTACCACTTCCACTACACACCCAGGTATACCCTCCAATACACATTCATCATCATCCTTCCTATTTGTCTTACATTATTCATGCTGCTCGATTCTTTCTTGGAGTGGTTATTGGAGATCTTATTGGTGCCTTACCATGTTATTCATTTATTTCTACTTTTCTCCTGAACAATGACAATACAAATACTGCTACCCAGTTTGTCTTGGAATATACAAATAGAAAAGGTGATTAAATTTTCATATTGCACAATTTATTACATATATTTGCATTTGGATTAAATTTTTAGAACACAGTATGCACTGTTTACGTACATTTAAGAATATTTATTTATATTAATCATAACGTATAGTGTTGAAATACTGTATATTTAAATGCATGTGTAAGGTTACACTAAGATTTTTTTTGATCTTGAGAAAGCACCAAGCAGTATAGCAGGTATAGGACTCAAATTTCATGGCTACTTATGCCCTTTAATTAAATTCTTTTATGAATAATATATATTACAACACTGTAGGGCAAAAAATTTTCAGTAAAATTATCAGTTGCTAAATTTAACAATATTTTTATAAATTTATTCTCACATAGTTACCCAGCTGAAAGCAGCATAAGTTGCAGAGAATTAATCTCATAGATATCAATTTAATCTCTCCACATGACTAGTGGAGTACCTTCTTCCTGAATTTCCTATATTTTTCCTCAGAAACTGTAAGTAGTGTGATGGACCATGAATTAAATACTTTGAGCAAACACACATATTATGGAAAAAGTAAGAGAGTTTTGGCTTGGATTAGAGAGAGAGAGGGAATCTATCACTAACTTTAATAGTCATCTTATTTGTTATTGTTTCTTAAAAATAATGGGAGGTCAAGAGTATAATTTTTAATTTTAAGTTTGCTGAGCTTACTTGCAGGAATAGTTTTCACATACTTAACAGAAGTGCTGTCAATATTACAATATCGTTAATCAATATCATCTGTCGAGTGTTTGTGCTTTCTAGCAAAATTAAATAAGAAGAAATTATTTGCCATGTATTTTGTCCTATTTGCAATTTTCTTCTGATCCTTCTACATAAAGATTTGAATAACTAATTGAAAGATCCATATATTAAATCAGCAGACCACAAATATTACAGTAAGTTCATATGTGTTCTAATTCATGAATGCATTTATATAATTACATATATATTATGTCTTGCTTCCTAGCCAAGGAAACTCAAGTCGGGTCTGTTTGAATTCATTATATCTTTGAAAATCTTTTGACATGAACATTTTTTATCATGAATTTTTGATTGTGGGTATAAAAGTACATTATCATATATTGTAGTGTTTGTTGGCAGCACTGTTGACGTTTATCTTTACGTCTTGTTATGTAGTGAAAGTGTCCTCAAGTTGACCGTGTTCGCATGAAACCTTCACTAAAATATTTTCGTTAGTCTCAAGATGAAAATTTTGTTATATTTAAATTTGTATAATATTAAAATTATGAAATGTTAGTTATATATTTTTAGTACAGGTAATTGATTTTGAAGCATATATATATATATATATATATATATATAAAATTAAATCTAGTTAATTATATATTTTCCTCGGTTTTTCTTGAATACTGTATATAATTTCTTATTATTAAATGTTTTTTTATTTCAAGTTTTACTTAGATTATAGTCAAATATGCTAAGTAAGGCTGTTTGAAGTTCCTGCTAATTACTAAAATAAATATATTAAAGAAATTTAGGCCAATGGTCAGAAGCCATTTTCACTGCTGACTACCCATGCATGACATGCCACTTCAAAATGTGTTGCTCTTGGAGAAGCAATTGTTGCCTCCTCATCCCATGCCAAAAGATCTCTTGTTTTTTCCAGTTGCTCATAACCGTATTGAAGGATTAGTTATGGCTGATTGTGCTAACAGTTATTGGGGAGAATTCAGATTCACTTACATTACCGAATTACTGTGAGTGGTATTTGCTATTAATAATTAAAACAAGGCCATTCCTTAAAGGACAGTGGAACATATATACTGTTTGCTTTGTTCAGCCATCGTTACTCCTAGAATCAGATGGTCATAATATAAGACAACCCATAATATTTAAGGGAGATGCAGGACCACAGAAGAGGGAAACATCACTTTTTGTTCGCAAATTTGATATCATCTGACTAATCTCACTTTCATATATTTTATTTTATAGCAGTGTTGCTTCAAAAGCAATAAACAAAAATCTTCATAGAGTCAAGACGACATTTATGTATATATGATTGAAAATGGATGCAATTAACTTTTATGATATATTTAGTCATGCCATGTACTGTATTTGAGCTGGGTGAAATGGAAACCTGGCATTTTTAGATTTTTCTTTGCACTCTTAATTGAAGATTTTAACAACGTAATTTCACTCGGATGTTTTAACACTGGAAGTTTAAAATAAAATGAGTCGGGAAAAGATTCGTACATTGGCAGCTACTTTGAATTATGCATTTTTATGCAGAATATAGTTTGCACGTTGTACTGAGCATGGAATATAACATACTGAATATTTGCAAAAACGTTTTTGGATCTTATTCTCATAGTTGTGTAGTTATAAAAAACACTAGTAATAAAACAAACTGTTCACATTAACATGCCCATTCACACAAAGTTCAAATACAAATATGATAAGATTCATGGGGCTGAGGGTGAGTCACAGGTCCATGGTGTTGGTACAGGTCCATGGTGTTGGTACAGGTCCATGGTGTTGGTACAGGTCCATGGTGTTGGTACAGGTCCATGGTGTTGGTACAGGTCCATGGTGTTGGTACTGGTCCATGGTGTTGGTACAGGTCCATGGTGTTGGTGTGTTGGTACAGGTCCATGGTGTTGGTACAGGTCCATGGTGTTGGTACAGGTCCATGGTGTTGGTACAGGTCCATGGTGTTGGTACAGGTCCATGGTGTTGGTACAGGTCCAGGGTGTTGGTACAGGTCCATGGTGTTGGTACAGGTCCATGGTGTTGGTACAGGTCCATGGTGTTGGTACAGGTCCAGGGTGTTGGTACAGGTCCAGGGTGTTGGTACAGGTCCAGGGTGTTGGTACAGGTCCAGGGTGTTGGTACAGGTCCAGGGTGTTGGTACAGGTCCAGGGTGTTGGTACGGGTCCATGGTGTTGGTACGGGTCCATGGTGTTGGTACAGGTCCCTGGTGTTGGTACAGGTCCATGGTGTTGGTACTGGTCCATGGTGTTGGTACAGGTCCATGGTGTTGGTACAGGTCCATGGTGTTGGTACAGGTCCATGGTGTTGGTACAGGTCCAGGGTGTTGGTACAGGTCCATGGTGTTGGTACAGGTCCCTGGTGTTGGTACAGGTCCATGGTATTGGTACAGGTCCATGGTGTTGGTACAGGTCCATGGTGTTGGTACAGGTCCATGGTGTTGGTACAGGTCCATGGTGTTGGTACAGGTCCATGGTGTTGGTACAGGTCCAGGGTGTTGGTACAGGTCCAGGGTGTTGGTACAGGTCCCCGGTGTTGGTACAGGTCCATGGTGTTGGTACGGGTCCATGGTGTTGGTACAGGTCCATGGTGTTGGTGTAGTTGGTACAGGTCCATGGTGTTGGTACAGGTCCATGGTGCTGGAGATGTCTCACAGGTCCATGGTGTTTGGGATGTCTCACAGGTCTATGGTGTTTGGGATGTCTCACAGGTCCTTGGTGCTGGAGATGTCTCACAGGGCCATGGTGCTGGAGATGTCTCACAGGGCCATGGTGCTGGAGATGTCTCACAGGGCCATGGTGCTGGAGATGTCTCACAGGGCCATGGTGCTAGAGATGTCTCACAGGTCAATGGTGCTGGAGATGTCTCACAGGTCAATGGTGCTGGAGATGTCTCACAGGTCCATGGTGTTTGGGCTGTCTCACAGGTCCATGGTGCTGGAGATGTCTCACAGGTTGAAGACGTCCTGTCACGTTTTTATTTTATTGTATCAAATAGTGCGGAAGGCATAGTTTTTCAGCACTGTGGTCCAGCTATGGGTGACCTAACACTAGAGAGCTAAGAAAGAACTTCTTCAGTGTGATGCTAGTGAGAGTGGAATGTGCTTGGAGAGAGAGCTGCAGAGGCTAGTTCCAAATGCAAATTGAATTACAAATGAGGGAACATCCAAGATGCTGAGAGGTACCATGCAAGTTAAGGGTTGAATTCTGGTGCTCAAAATTTGGAGCTTAATTTGTGCAAATATGAGGCCAGGACAGTTAGGCTAGTTGAGCACACAGTACATAATATGCATACAGTACTCTCAAATGTGAACACTTAACATGGACAATTACTATATACTTCCAGTTTTGTGTACACACACTTGAACACAAATAGATGCTCACAAATAATAATGTAAAATACACTTCATTTTCTCTGCAGTGATAACCAAAGCAAATCGCTTGTTAACTCAGATGAATTTTGCACAATTGTTATCCTCATGGTAAAGGGTGTAATAAGTAGTTCATGATATTGTTGTGCAAGAAAATAAATGCTGCTAAAGGTTCATGATATATTCGTTACATTGTCACAGATTTGGTTCATTGAAGAAGCAACACATCATCTATCCAGTGATTCCTCATCTGGTGGTTCTGACTCTGCATTCCTTAGCAGAAGCATTACAATTGCCAGTACTTGTTCGCACTAGTGTCCTGAATTAGTAACACTGGGGGAAAAATCTGGTTGTTGATTTTGTATCTAGTTATTTATATATATATATATACTATATATATATATATATTTATATATAAACAGCATAAGGTTCTTCGTATGCTATCCAATTTTTCAGTACTTTATATTTAAATATTTCAGATATTAAGCTTAAAGTGCTGACAGTTTAAAAATATATTTTTATTAGAAAATTTACACTGTGTTGTTTGTATTGGTAATTAATACCTTGACAGTGGAGAATATTTTTAGTCAGTACTGTATTATTTAAAAATTCTTCAACCTAATCCTTTCCCTTGGTGACTTAGTTCTGTATTTGTGGTTCTGCACATCATGTAGATTAGATTTTGTGACCCCAGCATCTGACTTTGACACAACTTAAGCTCTCCATTTCATTCTTTTTCCTGTTATAGGTAAAAGAATTTAAAGTAAACGGCTTTTTTAAAAGTTTCAAAGTAGCTCCTTGAGCCACAATTTAGCAGTGTCATTAACTCAACTTGTGTGTTGCAGTTGATCTTGGAGTAAACACAATGCACCTGTTGGTCTGACCAGTTGAAGAACATAAGATATTTTAAATATTTACAGTTTATTGGTGATTTATTGTTCTCATTTGTATGATATGTGAGTTCTGAAAGATCACTATTGTATATTATAGTATGAAGTTTGAAAAAAAAGGGTGTTGATCATAGTGAAACCCTCTTATCTGACTGAGCAAGTCCCTTGGATGCTCCTTGGGCAATAGCGTATGTAGACCCCCCTTATAATTCATATCACCTCCTCAAGACTCTCATTAACTTTGTACCCAACCACAAAAAGGAGTCTTTTCCAATTATTTCGTCAAGTGAGAGACGGGAGAGAGAGCCGAGTTTTAAGCCATCACTGAGTGACCTGTTTGCAATGACAAAAAAAAATCATTACAATACTATAGTATGTGTATGTTAACCACTAGTTAGTAATCAAAAGTTACTCCAATTTCCTGCAATGGATAGCATTTATCACTACAATAGTAGTGGGAGTTAGTAACTCCACTAGAAACGTACTCTCTCCAAGCAAGCTCCGGAAAGACAGGACTAAAAAGGGAGTGAGTGGGAGCATCCATGGGATCAGTCCTGCTCAGAAAAGAGTATTTTGCAATGCACTATATCCTATTTCTGAACATAGCCTAGGGGAAAGGAAGATAAATTAGTACATATTCGACATGAACCCAGTCACCAAATTTGAGTTTGATCAATGAATGCATTAATGATATTAAAATGTAAACCTTCTTTTACTGCACATGCATTTAGATTTTTGCAACATATATTTGACATTTTTATAGCAGTGTATAAAATATATACTGATATACTGTTTTATACAGTATATATGTAAATGGTAACTTACCTTCTTCAACTGGTTGGGCATAGATTATTCTGCACAGTTAAGTGTACAGTGCACTGGTCAAATGAAGTAGGAATTTGTTGCACATTATATATTAAATAGATGTCTCTTGCCTGAGAAAGATGTGCTTCTCTGAATAGTTGAATGGTATTAAAGTTTGTGAATATGGTTGAGGGTGTCGGTACAGTATTTTGTTCCGTTGCTTCTCGAGGGAAACTAACATTTTTACATGCTCTTTAAAGATCTTCTATTGTAACAGTTAGAAAAATCAATTAGACATGTTTTATATTTAACAGATTTCTAAATTTATTGTTGATAATTAATACTTTTACATGTCCTGAAGCTTATAGAACTAAAATTTATTTCAGTCTTTAACAGAAATATTTTTGTGCATTAGAACTAACAAAGGGAATGTGGCTGTGGACAATTAACTTTAATTAATTTCCTGGACATTATACTTCCCTAGACATGTTACTTGGACATCTGACTTAACCTGCACATGTTACTTGCCCCTGGACATATTACCTACCCTGGGCATATTACTTACCTGAACATGCCTAAATATCTATAAGATATATGCCCAAATATCGTATCCAAATATTAATGTGGTAGGTGGGAGTGATTATAATATGCAAGCACCTGGGCCAGAATATAAAGTAACTCTCGACTAATATCTCGGGATACAATTTCTTATTTCAACTTTTTATTTTATTTTAACCATATTAAATATAATAATTTATAGTAATTGGTTTTGTCTTTGTATATTTCATGTAAGCAATATACAAATTAACTATCAGAGCGATTTAAAACGTACATCATCATGCGAGTATGATACAGGATGTAAACTTTAGTACTACGTGCTTGTTTTGATTGACATGATACTGTACTGCAATTGGTTAATGCCATGCATACACAATATTTGTTCAAGTTGCAAGTACTCTATGTACTTTTGGATTGCAGTTGTGGTTATACTGCTGTTACTTCAGTTGAGTTCAGATCATAGTTAGGTTGCAGTCGTCGTCTTTTCTGAAACACACTAAATTACATAATGGAGTTTGTGACATTTTGTGTGGTTTCCATAGCCCTGCTACACCTGTGTGCATTCCAGCTGTACGTACAATATTACTTTCTCTTGGTGATTGTGTGGTGCAACCTCTTATTTACTCAAGAATTTACATCCACTTTGGATATTGCATTGTGAATTGAAAATAAGTCTACTAGTAGTTCTTATGCTCGAGCAGATAGAGACAAGAGCAAGTACAGTACAGTAAGGTAATTATCAGAAGAAGGGACTAAGTCAGTATGACTAGTTAAATATGGAAGAAAATTTAACATTTAAAAAGTGAGTAAGGCAGACATCTTTACTTGCAAATAATGAAGAGAAAAATACATGAAAATCCTTGAGTAATGAGATATTAAATTGAACTAGCACAGAGGGAAAGAATAAATGGTGCACTATATTATCTGGACTTGTCTATTGGCAGTTGTCCTGGGCCACCCACACAAAATCAGGAATGAATCATTACATGTACAACACTTTCATGTAAATGCAAAAATATTTATTTGCATATCGGAAAATTTTAATTCTGTACTTCAAATTATTTGTATGTTTAAGAAATATTGTAACTATTTATCTATAAACTGATAAGAAAACTATTATACTTGATAATTGTTTATAGGCATGTCATTATTATAATGTCAGAAATGTGACGCATAAATCACTTTTGTTGTTATGGGTATATCAGATATATTTTGATGTGTATATTTTACCTTTACCAAATATATATCATCATGTATTTTTGTCAGATGTACCAGAAAACAAGGCAGCAGTTACAAAAGACACGGAGGTGGTTGTGCGTCGTCGGGCACTATACCAGTTTGATGCGCGTAACCACGATGAAATAAGTTTCATGCCAGGCGATATTATTGTCGTAAGTCATTGAAGTGCGTCTGTTAATTCTAGTGAAATTTTTTCTTGCATCATTAAATCACAAGATTCTTTTAATGATTACAATTTTTCAGGTCACCCTGCACGAAGGAGTGGAACCAGGCTGGCTTGGTGGTGAACTTCGTGGCCAAACTGGGTGGTTCCCAGAAGCTTACACTGAAGCTTTTGAAGAAAAGGAAGAAGCTGCACCAGAGTCTCTCATCCGTACACAGCTGGAGTGAGTTATTTTCTGGGGGCAGCCCCATCATCTCCCTGAAGCTAGTTTACTGATTAAGTGTCATACTACTTGAAGTCATCAGTCATTCCGCTGGTCGAGGTGGGTCATTGGTGCCAGCTTCTGAGCTGACGTTGCCTGGTCGGCACGGTGATCGCTCTGTTCGGCGGTTGGCTTCTCATAAGGAGCGTTGGGCCCTTTCGCGGTTTGCCCTGTTGACGGGGCAATTGGAGGAGGGAAGCTCACCTTGTTGGCTCGCGCTTGGTCCCACGATTTGTGGCCGTTTTTGGGCGTGTCATCCGGCCTGTGGTTGCATTGGGTGGCTCATCCTTCGGGAGGTTCAGGTCTGGCGAGGCAGGCTTCTTCCCCTGTGGTCAGGTCATCTTGTAGTGGGTGCGTTTGGGCGTGATCGAAACGACCCTGTCCCTCAGGTGGGTTTCCCGCCTGTTTCCAGTGCCGAAACGGGACTGTGTGGATCTGCGGTTTATTCTGGACTTGTCCCGTCTGAACCCTTGGATTCCTTGCCCCTCCTTTCTGATGACTACTGTCTCAGGTCCAGCTTCTTATGGAGCCGGGTGCCTGGATGGTGTCCCTGGACCTCAAGGATGCTTCTTGACAAGTTCCAATTCATATCAAGTTCAGGAACTGGTTAGGTTTCGTGATGGGGCATCAGGCTTACCGCTTATGTTGCCTTCCTTTTGCTCCGAATCTGGCACATTGCGTATTCGCGTGTCTTACCCTGGTCGTGGTGACCCAGCTGCATCTGCTAGGGATTCGGGTTCTGGCCTACCTCAACGACTGGCTGGTGTGGGCTCCCAGTTGGTTTACTTGCCAGGGGTGTAGTCCTTTCCCAGCTCTCAGAGTTCAGGTTCCTTGTGAACTGGAAAAAGTCCCATCTGGTTCCGGCCCAGGTTCGGACCTGGCTGGGTGATGTTTGGGACTCTCAGACCGCTTCCTTGTCTCTCCCTCCAGAGGCGTTGTTGCGGCTGTGGTCCTGCCTTTGGCTGTTTTTTTTTTTTTGGGGGGGGGTCCCGGGTCACTCGGCTATTGCTCGAGCAGTTGTGCGGGAGTCTGAACTTTGCCGTGCTGGTCTACCCGCGGGGACGGATTTAGCTTTGGCATCTGTTCAGGTTCCATCAGGGACATTCCTTCCGCCTCTCTCACGATGGCTGGGTTCGTCCTCCAGGGGCCTTATGTTGGTTGCTGCGTCACCGGCTTCCTCCTCGGGGTTTTCTGGGTTCAGTGCCTTGGTGCCTACCTGAACCCTTGCTCGATATGTTCACGGACGCGTTGTCTCTCGGCTGGGGCTTTGTGACCAGTGCTCACCAGGCCGGCCATGAACGGTGGGGTCCATCCTTCCGTTGGGCTCACAGCACAGTGCGAGAGTTCGTGGCGGTCTGATTTTCACTTCAGAGGGTTCGAGTCACTCGGGGTTCGACCGTGTGGCTCCATTCGGACTGTTCCCTGGTGGTTCATTGCCTGAACTATTTGGCTTCTCTTCAGTCCTTGCCTCTTTGAGACTGGTCGCTTTGGGTGGCTCGTGTGGTGGCTTCTCAGGGTTTGGCTCTGTACGGTTCATATCCAGGGAGTGTTCAACGTTTTGGCGGATGGCCTGTCTCGGTTCATTCCCCTGTCCACAGAATGGACGGTCAACGCCGACTCGTTTCGTGTGCTCTGCTGGACGTACGGACTCCCGGAAGTGGACCTCTTCGTGTCAGCGTGGTCTCGGCATCTCCCGATCTGTGGCACCCTTCCCTGACTGCGAGGCTGTTGCGGTGGACACCTTTGGGCTGGACTGGTAGAGGTGGGGTTACCTGTAGCTCTTCCCCCCCCTCCCCCCCCCCGGTCCAGCTGTTGCTTCGGGTTCTGGCTTGGTTGGAGTCCTACACAGAGAGAGAAGTCCTCATGGCCTCTTGGTGGCCAGCCCAGCCTTGGTTTCAGGCGCTGCTTGCTCGGTGTGCAAACCCAGGGCATTTCCCGAGGCTTCGCCTCTTTCAGCAGGTCGGAGCAGTCCGATACGTGGCTAGTTCGGTCTTCTCCTCTGTTCTTCGTGTCTGGTCTTCTTGACGCAGGTTTATCGCCATCTGTATGTTTTTTTTTTTTCCCTCAGTGAATTTCCTGCACGGGCCCTAAGCCTCTGGCTGGCCTACTAAGTGTTTCTTGTTTCTGTTTTACTTAGGCAGAGTGTGATTATTTATGACTCGTATGGTCGCTTCAGTAAGATTTTGTCCCGTGTGTTTAACAACTTCTTCTGCTCTGTTGAATCTCAAGTTGAAATCTTATTGGGTTTGTAACTGGGCACTATCTGTATGGTGATCAGGTGGCTTCATTGATAGTGTCCCACTTAAGAGCTTCGTCTCGGCGACAGTATGAAGTTTCCTGGCATTCTTTTCACCATTTTCTCTCTCTTCATGGGTCTTCTATTTTGGATCAGGTTGTCTTGTCCTTTCTTTCTTTCTTTCTTGGCTTTTTCAGGACCATCATTTGTTGCCAATACTGTCGCCTCGTATTGTGTGGCGCTGGCGGAGCCGCTCCAGCTTGTATTTGGAGTGGACGTCTCTTCTGCCACGTTCTGTAAGATTTCTCATGCTTTGTTTCACCTCAGGCCTGCTCATGCGCTACCTGAGCCATCCTAGTCCTTGGACAGGGTGCTCTCCTATCTTTCCTCTCCTTGGTTTGTGGTGGTCCCTTCGATTCAGGATTGTTTGTCAAGGCTCTATTTTTGTTGGCATTGGCCTCTGGGGTCGGGTAAGGGGAGTTTCATGCTCTCCTCTGGCGTAGGGGTTTTTGCTCTTTTGGTCCTGGTGGTATATTGTTCGTTTGCAGTTGTCTCCTCCTTTTCTGATGAAGAACGAGACTGATGCTTTCCAGAGGGGTCCTTGGGTCACTGATGCTTGATTGGTCCGGCCGGGGATGCTTCATGCATTGTGTCCGGTTGTTGCTCTCCGACGTTAACTGTGCGCTTTGGCTTCAGTGCTGGTTATGCGCTTTGGGTTGATCCGGTTTCCCTTGTTCCCTGTTCCAGGGCTCGGGTCTCCCATGTCATCCGCAGGGTTATTAAGTCTAGCCAGCCTGCGGTCTATCCTCGTGTCCATGACATTCGGAAGTTTGCTGGTTTGGCTGCTGTGTTTGGCAACATGTCTTTGGCTGCTATTTGGGTGTGGGGATTGTGGAGGTCGAACAGGGTTTTGGCTGCCTGTTATTTGGTAAACGTGCCTACTCCTGAGCATTCCTGTGTCATTTTAGGTCTGCGGTTGCAGCCAGTTGTCTCAAATTTGCATTGAAGAGTTTGTGGCGGCCGCCTCCCGGGTTAGTCCCTCTTTTCCTTATCTTTGGGTATGTAGCTCCAGGGAGCCGTAGGGGCTCCCCCCACAGAAAATCAGCGTTGAATGTAATGAAACTCCATTTTCTGGGTGAGCCCTGGAGGCTCCCTGGCAACCCTCCCTTCCTCCCTCTGGTCGGCATTTTTTCGTGTTGTTTTGTTAATTAGCTTTTGAACTGAAGGCCTGAGTATCTGGCGTGGGGAGGGAAGGGCTGCACGGACGAGCGGCGAAGCAGTAGAGTGTGACGTTTACTTGTTTCCTTGGGATTAGAGGGAGTTCTGCCCCTCTTTTCAATTTTTCGTTGTTGGTTTCTTACCATGTGGGGTTTTTTTTGTTATGCCTACCTTTCTGGGTGCCTAACCCCGGTCTATGGCAGATAAGGAAACCCCCCCAACAACAGGAGGGGTTTTCCAGGGGCCATTACTCCCTGAACCTCTCTGAAGGGGCCAGGTTCTGGCTCATGGTCCCTGGTAGGTCGAACGCCATAGCTAATGTTCCGGTCTAATGTAACGCACATTAGCCGGATAGCTCCAAGGAGTCTCCAGGACTCGCCCAGAATATGGCGTGTCATTACATTCAGTGCTGTTTTTTTCTGGGGAAGGGGGGGGGCACAGCGTAGCTCCCTGGAGCTACTCCCTGGAGCTACTGGGGCTCATGCATAAATTGACATTTCAATACATTCAATGCTTGTTTTATTATTAAATTATTATCTAGGAATGCATCCTATTTTTACTGTAAAAAATTTGAACAAAATATTAATGATTCTTTCCCTGTTATTCAAAATAATAATGAATCATTCACTTTCAGAAATATCCCAGAAGAGGGTGTAACCACAGCTGGAGCCCAGCAGAAAACAATGGGTGAAGCTGTAGCATGTTCCCTTGGAGAGCCAAGCAAAATAATCACTTGTCATTCAATAAGGGTGATCGCATCACTGTTAGGGAAAGCAGGTATGTTCTTCTTGAATTACAAATATAAAAGGATATTGGGCCCACAGATACTGCTTCAGTGGATGCTTTGTGGGTTGGTCCTTTGTTCTGTGGCTTGTATTCCCAGGCCATCTACAATGCACTTTGGTCTTCTAGCCAGCAGTCTACCCTAATGCTCATAACGTTCAGAGTATGTCGCTCTTTCCACTGTGTTTGTGAACATGTCCTGGGCAGATATGTTGGGGTGTGGGGGTTTTGGTTGTCAAACAGGTTCTAGCAGCCCTGTATTTATTGAATATTCCCGGGCCTCGGTGCTTTTGTGTAGCCTCGAGTCATGTGACTTGGCCGGGAATCTCATCCTTGTCCTGATTCTTATGGTGCTCCCTCCAATCTGGAAAGTTCCATGCTTTCTTCCTTTTCTATGGATATTTAGCTTAGGGAGCCACATAGAGCTTCTCCAAACAGTCAGCATTGAATTTGTGAATGCTAATTTCGGGGTAAGCCCAGGTGGCTCCCTGATCCCCTCCCTCCCTTACAGGTCGTTGATTTGTTACCAACATCTGCTCTAGAACTAGGGCTGAGATTCTGACTGACAATGAGGTACCTCCCCCATTCCCCCAGGTGTGTGGGGAAGGTGGGGTGAATGCACCCAAGCTTTTTCTTCCTGGTGAGGTGGCAAAAATAAATGTCACTGCTTACTGTGCCACTTTGAGTGGCCCAAGTTCTGGCACTGGTCCCAGGTAGACAACTCCATGTCTGATGTGACCTAGTAGATGGAATTATCTCATCATAATAGCTTCAGGGAGCCAACAAGGTTCACCTAGAAATTGGCATTTCATTACATTCAACTCTCAGCTTGAGGATTACCTGTTTACTCCTGCTCTTTCCAAGGACGTGTGCAAGCAGAAGTTCAATGTGCAGCGGCCTCTCCTTTCTGGAGCCCTTGTGATTCCTTTGATGAGTTCCTCCTCCACTTGTCGGGGCCATCCTTATGCACCATAGAAAGTTGGTGCCTCTCATGGTTTGTGTTGGCCCTTTTGTGGTTCACCCCTTTAATTTTGCTATTGGAGAGTGTTTGGCTCATTTCATTGACTCTTGGTCTTACGATTTGAGGACTTATTAGGGCATGTCCTTCAGCCTTCAGTGGAATTGATCAGTGAACCCCCCTCTCCAGGTGGGTCAGGGTTTACGGGTCAAGTTTTCTTTCCATTTATTCGTCACATCATTGCGAATTTATTGGCCTTGGGCATGGTTGAGATGGCCTCATCCTTGCAGTGGGTGTTCAGTGTGTTCCCACTTTGGCTCAGGCCAAGTTTTGTTGTGACTCTGGACCTCAACGATACTTACTGGCACATCTCTATTCATCTGAGGTTCTGGAACTGGTTTAGTTTAGTAGTGGAATGTCAAGCTTAATGGTTTCAGGTTCTCCCTTTCAGCTTCAATCTGGCTTCTTGTATTTTCACCAAGTTTCACGGGTCATGGTGGCTTGGCTACGTGTCTTACTGGGTCATGTGTTGTTTTACCTCAACGGCTGGCTGGTGTGGCCCCCAGTTGGTCTGTGTGTCAGCTGGCCAGGGATCTGTTTTTTCCCAGCATACCAGTTTTAGGTTCTTGGTGAACTGGCAGAAGTCCCAGTTGATTCTATCCCAAGTGCAAACTTAACGAGGCCTAATGTTGGACCCTCAGTCGGCATTGCTTTCCCCTGCCTCTGGCAGCCTTTGCTCCATCTGCAGCTTTTCTGCCTTCGGCAAAGCTTCATTGGATTGGTCCCGGGTGACTCGGCAGTTGGTTAAGAAGTTGTGCAGGAGCCTGAACTTAGCCTGCATGATTTTCCCACTAGTCAGAGAATGGCTCTGGGTGTCATACTGGTTACTCCATTTACACCAATTTTGCTGCTGATGCAACTGTCAGGTTTGGGCCTACCCTGCCCTTTGTTGGCTGTTGCTTCTCTGGCATCCTCTTCAGGCTTCTTGGGGCATCATCCTGTGGTGCAATGCTCATCTGCTGTCACTTGATGTGTTCATAGGTGAATGATCACCTATGATGCAACTCTCGTGAGAGATTCTTGGTGGATGTGTTTCAGCTGGACTGGTCGAGTTAGGGGGCTCATTTACCTCTTTCCCTCATTTGTTGCTCCGAGTTCTTTCCAGACTAGAGTTGTTCTTGGTAGTGGGGTGTCCTTCTGGCTCATGGGTGGCTAGGTGAACCATGGTTTCCAGCACTTTTTGCCCAGTGTCTGAACCCAGGCAGATTGACCCAAGCAACATTCTTCACTTGTTCAAACTTCTCTTCTGCTCTTCGTGTCTTGATTTTGTGATGTGTCTATAATCATTTGTGTGGTGAGCAGGTTGCTGGGTTATTAGTGTCTCACTGGTACTTGTCTTTGCACCAATAGTATGAAGTTGCATGGCCCTCATTTTGCCTCTTCCTGTCCCTCTGTCATCTTTTTTCGGTCTCTGTTTTGGGTTGTGTTATCCTTTGTTGTTGTTTCTTGACTGTAATCTCATGCCCAATACTATCACCTCTTATCTGTTAGCATTAGCAAAGCTACTGCTGTTTGCATTCAGTATCAATATTTTGCTTTGATGCTGTTTTGTAAGTAGTCTCGTGTGTTTTTCACTTCCGGTTTGCTCATGCTCCTCCTGAGCCATCCTGGTCACTAAAATGTGACTTCACTTTTCTCTCCTCTCCTCAGTTTACAGCTTCCCCCTTTTGGTCTGGGATTCCTTTCTCAAGATAGTGTTTCACTTGGCTCTCCTTCAGTTGTTGGGTTGGAAAACTTTATGCTCTTCTCTGGAGGTGGTGGTTTTGCTATATTGGCTCTGGTGGGCAGTTTGGTTATCTGCAACCTGCTCCATATTTCTGACAAAGAACAAGGCAGCAGGCTGCTGGAGAGGTCCTTTGGTAATTGATGCTTAGTAGGTTCGGCCAGAGGTGTATCATTTGTTGTGTCTGGTGGTGGCTCTTCGTCACTGATCTTGCCTCTGTAGATGCTTTGTGGGTTGATCCAATTTCTTTGATCTCCTGTTCCAAAGCTTTCATTTCTCAAGTCATCTGCAGTATTATTAAGTTTGGCCAGCCTATGGTCTACCCTCATGCCCATGATGTTCATAAATATGTTGTGCCAGTGGTAGAGTTCTCAATGATGTCCTGGGCTGATATTCAAAGGCTATGGAGGTCTAACAGTGTCTTGGTGGCCCCTGTACTTAGTGTTCCAGGGTCCACTCATTTCTTTGTTGCACTGGGATGTGTTTCCCAGCCTCTTGTTTCTACTTCACATTCCTCTCATCCTAATTTACCTATCATCCTCATCTTCGTCCCTGGTAAGTCCTTTGTTTTTCTTCATGGTTAGTTAGCTTCAGGCAGCCACCAGATGGTTCCTCCAAAAACCCAACATCGAATGTAATCAATCGCCTCTTTCTGGTTTGACCCCTGGTGGCTCCTTGACACCCTCCCTCCCTTCCAGTTCCATTAGTTGGTGGATGTGGGGGTTCGTCTGCTCTTGAACTGACTTGGGAAAGTTGGCTTAGGGCTGGGTTGCCAGGCCTCTTGTTGTTCTTTGTTGGTATTAAGTGATTAGAGCTAGTTTTAAGTGACACGATCATTTAAGTTGAATTGTTTTGGGAGTTATTTGGTAGTTAATGAGGCTTTGGTATCTGTGAACCTTGCAGTTGTTTGCATTGCTTCGCTGACTTTCTGGATGTTTTCCCAATGGATAGTGGAATATCACTTGCTCTTTACCCCCCTCTGTGACTGGCCAGGTTCTGGCTCTGCTTCCCCAAAGGCCAAATAGAACTCCTGTGACTGATGTGACCTAGTAGATAGGAGCAATCTTGGCAAGATAGCTTCAGGAAGCCACCAGGGCTCAATCCAGGCATCGGGGCATTTTATTATATTCAACACTGGATTCTCTTTATCTTTTAAGCTTATTTTCCTATATTGCTCTCATCAGCTCCTGAGGGGCTGTTGACAATACCACCCCATGATACTGTATTGGGAATGTAATTATAATGACTGGATGAACTTAAAATGATTCAAATTTTATTCAATTGTAAAAATAAGTTAATTATTTGAATGTTTGAATAATAATATACTACTTTGAGATATTTTAATTTAATATGTTCTGCAATTCTGTCAATCATATTTTGTTTCATTCATTTTATAAATTAAGTCTAGGGAGAGTAACCAGGTTTCTGAAAAATATCCTGAAATGGTTAACCTTGCCGTAAGTTAAGGGCATGAAAACTATATTGTACTTTTACTGATAAAGTAAGATTATTAAAATTGATATTTGTAATATTAACATATAAAACATAATTATTTTGTGATTATTAGGATCAGTGGTGGTATGGAGAGCTGAACAATGGAGCTGGTTGGTTCCCCAGGTCATTTGTAAGGATGGTGTCAGGCCCTGCTGCTGTCACATCTCCAGTAACAACTCCACAGGAAGCTCCAGAAGAGCCACCAATGCCTGAAAACTTAGTCCATGATGAAGTATCAGAGTTTTATCAGGCATTGTATCCTTACCAGGTACGTCATTAAATCTGCATGTACAACTGCTGTAACGGGTGTATGTTGATGTTGCTGTGACGGGATTGTTGTTGTTGCTGTGAGGGATTGTTGTTGCTGTGACGGGATGTTGTTTTTGTTGCTGTGACACAGCTACACAGATTTCGCAAAAGCTTTTGATAAATGTGACGATGGTGTTATTGCCCATAAAATGCGCTCAAAAGGAATTACCGGAAAAGTAGGCAGATGGATCTACAATTTCCTGACCAACAGAACCCAATATGTAATAGTCAACAAAATAAAATCCAACCCGACAACCGTTAAGAGCTCAGTCCCCCAGGGTACTGTGCTTGCTCCAGTACTTTTTCTCATCCTCATATCGGACATAGCACAACCTATAGCACTGTATCATCCTTTGCAGATGACAGTAGGATCTTCATGAGAGTAGGCAACATAGAGGACACGGCGAACCTCCAGTCAGATGTAGATCAGGTCTTTCTATGGGTTACAAAAAATAATATGGTGTTTAACGAAGATAAATTCTAGCTCATGCGCTATGGAAAAAATGAAAATATAAAAACGGAAACCCCGTACAAATCTCAGGCAAATCATAACATAGTACGAAAAGGCAATGTAATGGATCTGGGTGTACTCATGTCGGAAGACCTTACCTTTAAAGA
>WNGS01005997.1:6897284-6958464 GCA_020271785.1 Procambarus virginalis
AGATTAATTAACAAAACTGCCAAAGAAATATAAGAAAATTCACTTTCGCAAATAAAATGGTAGACAGTTGGAACAACTTAAGTGAGAAGGTGGAGGAGGCCAAAACCATCAATAGTTTCTCAGCGTTATATGACAGTACTGGGAAGACGGAACACCACAAGCATAGCTCTCATCCTGTAACTACTCTTAGGTAATTACACACTCACTCCCCAACTGTCTGTGGAAAGACACTTGCAACAACAACAACAACCCATCACAGCACACAACAACCCATCACAGCAACAACAACCCATCACAGCAACAACAACAACAACCCATCACAGCAACAACAACACAACCCATCAACAGCAACAACAACAACAACCATCACAGCAACAACAACAACAACCCATCACAGCAACAACAACAACAACCCATCACAGCAACACAACAACAAACCCATCACAGCAACAACAACAACAACCATCACACAAAACAACAACAACAACCCATCACAGCAACAACAACAACAACCCATCACAGCAACAACAACAACCCATCACAGCAACAACAACAACAACCCATCACAGCAACAACAACAACAACCCATCACAGCAACAACAACAACAACAACCCATCACAGCAGCAACAACAACAACAACCCATCACAGCAACAACAACAACAACCCATCACAGCAACAACAACAACAACAACAACCCATCACAGCAACAACAACAACAACAACCCATCACAGCAACAACAACAACAACAACCCATCACAGCAACAACAACAACAACAACCCATCACAACAACAACAACCCATCACAGCAACAACAACAATATTTTAAATATTGAAATATCATCTCTGTCTTGGTTTAAATATATAAGGTTGCTCAGTAGATAGAAGACAAGTTCTGCTTCTGGTTAGAAATGTAATAAAAATACAATGAAATTGTATCTCTACGTTTGTTCATTAGAGAGAATAATATGGAAAATAAGATGCTGCAACAAAAGAATTAATTGGCTCAGTTTACCTACTTAAGAACTTCTGTAAGTAAAGGCAAAGAGAGTTCTCTTATTATATTGATGGTGATATTAATTATATAATACAAATAATTTCTTGTTGTATTTCCCTATTTTTGTCCGGCACAAATTCTTTCCTTAGTTATTTGCATTTTTACCCTTTCATTTGATTTTATGTCTTATTGATTTTTTTACTATGGTTCAAAGCACAATGTATTACTTTTTTTTATTCCATAGATTTTGTTGGGCCAGAGATTTGTTTTTCTATATTTTTGGCAAAGTTATAAATCTGTTACAGACTTGTTCATAGAGGCTTCCCTTTTCCCTTTATTCTGCCCATCTTATTTATAAATATTCTTTAGAGAAAATGGGACTTCAAATATGCAGTAATGTGTTAGTGATGATGTGAGAGATTACTATTTTACACGAGTCTCCTTTGCATAGTCCGGTGAGCCTGGTGACTTGACCTTCAATGCTGGGGAAATTATCTTGGTTGTCAAGAAAGAGGGAGACTGGTGGCATGGAATAATCAACCAGAATTGTGGCATCTTCCCTTCCAATTATGTTGAGCATCTTCCAAATCAGGTATGTCTCGATAAAAATTCTTTCTTAGGTATTATAACAGAAACTCAAAACTCTCTGCATTTTTTTTTAATTATGTGTTTCATATTAAATCATGAACATTGTAATGTTGAAACAACATGATGGGTGGGATAAAATGAACTTAATATGCAGCACTGTATACCAGAATGCTCATTCTGATGTATAGTGGGAAGGCCTACAGAATATAGTTTAAATTCTACATTATGTGTATTGGTAATAATATTAATACAAGTGAAATAATATAATAATAGTGAAAGCAAATGAGGACCCTAACCATCACGTTTTATTGATATAAAGTAGTTATTGCTTAATACTATGTGAGATACTTAACATAAATATTGATTAAGAAGAAGTCTAAGACTATAAAATAATAAGTGTAATATATAAGCACATAATCGGTAATTTAATGTGCACATACTGTACGCATATTAGTCACTCATTTACTTATTTTATACTTAATGTTTGGCTGTAATTTTGGAAGTTATGTTTGTTATAGGAGAGAACTAGTATGGTTCACTCAAACATGCAGGCGATGAGTCACAATAACGTGGCTGAAGTATGTTGACCAGACCACACTAGAAAGTGAAGGGACGACGATGTTTTGGTCCGTCCTAGACCATTCTCAAGTCAATTGTGAGAATGGTCACAATCTACTTGAGAATGGTCCAGGACGGACCAAAATGTCGTCGTCCCTTCACTTTCTAGTGTGTGGTATGGTCAACACTCAAACATAATTGGCTCTCTGGAGATCACAGTTTTGGACAAATCAGGTTGGTCCATATTCCAGTTTGTAGCCCATGGCCTAGGCTACAACTGACCCATATATTAGATTCCTATATGTGATCAATTTTGAAGGGCATGCAAGAAAAGAATTTAAATGGTGAAGATGACAATACCTGTTCTTAGGTTTGTCAATCCTTGTATGCTCTTTGTCTCTTCTTAATAATGGCATTAGAGATATTATGTATAAAACCCCTATGATAGTTAATAGTATAAGAAGTACAATACCAAAAATTTATTAAGCTTAATAAATATGGATTATAAAAGAAAATATACAAAATATTACACGCTATTTTGTAAATAAATTAATATATTCTTGGGATAAGACTAAAGGCCTTTGGCCATTAAAAATGAAAGTCTTTTACCAGTGAGTGTATCTCAGAATAACACCAGCATGGGAAAATAGGCCTACATAATGGAGAATCCCCAGTAGAGATCCTAGACATGAGACATCATAAAGTAATGCATTTGATGTCCTACAAAACTGTAAACACTACCACTGTAAACAGACTGGTAGACGGTTGGAACAAGTTAGGTGAGAAGGTGGTGGAGGCCAAAAGCGTCAGTAATTTCAATGCGTTATATGATAAAGAGTACTGGGAAGACGGGACACCACGAGCGTAGCTCTCATCCTGTAGCTACACTTAGGTAATTACACTTAGGTAATTACAGAACTGCTAGGAAATGTAACAATTATTCCCCCATTTCCTTGCAGGAGTCAATGGAGGTGGCTGAACACCTAATATATTCTCCCTGAATATGCCAGACTGGTCTTAAATATTAGGAAAATAGATGGTGTTCAATAACCCTTTCATTGATAAAAAAAACGAGACATGAATGTTTTTTTCTCTAATGTTGTTGCTAATTATCTATGCAATAAAAAACACTGCTTTTCTCCTAATGCTTTTTTTATTTAATTGAATGAATATATAGTTATCTACATTGGGGCCTTTGTCAACAAAGGCCCTTCTTTGGGCCTTTGCTTTGCTTCTTTGCTTCGAAGCTCCTTCGAAGCTTCTTGGAATTTCTCAGAGTACTGTATTTTTTAAATGTTTCACAAATAGGTATGTCCCAAACTTGGGTCATGTTCATTATCATTGTCAATACAATATTCATTTAATTTTAGATGGGGATAATCCTTGATCACCTTAATATCATGGAAAATGTATATATTAGCAATTCGATACATGATTTTAATAAATAATTTGAATTATGAGAAAATGTTTTATTTTTTATAATGTTAATAAATCAAATATCTTTTTATGATATTTTATCATGTTAATTATATATCTATTTATTGATCAACACAATAAAATCAGCTCAAACTGTTATAATAAACCAAAATATTTGAACAAAATATCATTTGAAGGTTCACCAACCCAAGTGCCATAGTTTGTAAACCATATTATCTTAATCATTTACAATACTAAGTAAACTGCTACACTGTAGGTAACTTCCAACAGATCAAGAATGTCTATTTTGCTCCATATAATAGAATATACCAAAATAGTTACTGTAAAAAGTAAAACAGAAACATGTTGCCTCCATATTTGCAGTGTGTTAATTCAGAAAACTTGTAACCGTGCAGTACTGTAGTTGGTTTTCCCTTGATGCACCAGCAGCTCAGTAGGCACTTAGTGAAGATAGAAATACTCCGTTGACCAGACCACACACTACAAGGTGAAGGGACGACGGCGTTTCGGTCCGTCCTGGACCATTCTCAAGTCGATTGAGAAGTAACTTGTAGTAGTTATAGAAGTAACTAATAAAGTAACTATCGACTTGAGAATGGTCCAGGACGGACCGAAACGTCGTCGTCCCTTCACCTTCTAGTGTGTGGTCTGGTCAACATACTTTAGCCACGTTATTGTGACTCATCGCCTGCAGAAATACTCTGGGTTGCTCAAATTCACGCTATGTCAACCACAACAGTTTTTCCCTACTGTATGTATTTTCACATCATTTCTAAAGTGAAATCTGTTTTTCAATTAAGTACCTACAAGAATTTCATTGATATGAAAGTGTTCTAAATTGAAACAAAAGAATAACATGGAGCTTGGTAATCTTCTAGTACAGTATATGGTTCATTACACGAGAGGTTGAAAGTGCCGTAGTATGATATAAACGAGTAAGTGCTGGTGTAATGGTAATATTAACTAATAAGCCGAGGGTTGGCATACACTTAAATAAGTTGGGGGGCAAATTAAAATAAATTTATATTGCTTTGGGCTTTAAGCAAATAAAAGGCAGTGATTATAAATTATGCTATGCTTGCATCTTAAGCTTTAAAAAATGTGTGTGAGATGTCATATAATCATGCATATGTCAGAAATTTTGGTACTAGCCATGCTTAAAAAGCATTTCATTTTATCTTTCTTTCACACGTTATAGAAAATGTATATATTTTCAGACTTAACATTAATAGAATGGCCTGCTTTTAATTTGAAAAACTTGAAATTATATATATATTTCAAATAAAGTATTTTATTACAATTTTACTGCACATAGTGCTTCAAAGTTTATTTTTTAACTGTTTTTGTCTGATTATATGTTTTTTCTGTGGGGAGTCCCTTCGGCTCCCTGGAGTTATTGGATCGATATTAGCTATATTAGTCTGGGTCTTCAGTCAATGGAGTTTAGCGTACTGGGGACCACAAGCCAGAACCTGCGCCTCGAAGAGGCGCAGGGAGCAATGGCCTAAGCAACCCCCCTCCCTGAGCTTGGGTGTATTCCATGTCTGACATCGACCGGGGTTAGGCACCCAGAAAGATAGGTGTCCCAACACAGACCCCACTTGGTAGAAAACTGCAACCTAAGACAGAAGAGAGAGCCAGAACTCCCCCGAAAAGAAACAAGAAAACGTCATCAACCCACCATGCTGCATATCCGTGCAGTTCCCTTCAAACCCCAACACCCTGCCCCCTGGAACAGGGAGGGGGAGCCCCAGACCCTAGCGTTGGCTGCCCCACTCTCCAGTTCATAGACTGAAGCGATCTGGGACGGTTGTTGACTCTGGCCTCAGTTTCCTACCAGGCTTTGTGCCCTTGTGGTGTAGCCTGATGTTTGTGGTGCAGTGGCCAGGAGTAATGTAGTGTACAAGGGCTGCATGTGCTTAGGGCTACCTTCCCTAAGTGCCCTGTAAGTACTACCCTTGGGTTCTGAGGTTATCTTCCCTGTCGCCTTTGGGACCTCACTCCCATAGGGGGTTACTGCTGCTCGGCATTGACCCCGCCCTTGGGGCCAGCTTGAGTTTTGTCGCCTTTGTTTGGCTCTGGGTGGGGATTATTGTTGTTGCTGGTTGAGGCACAAGGTGCTATGCAGCTCGCCTACCTAGCTGCAGCTGGGTTCTCTGTTCTCTTGTTGTTGTTGTGCTTTTGCGGGGTTTTTCTTTTCTTTTTGTTTTTCGGCTTGAAGGAGGTCTACCTGGCTTGACTGTTCATATACCTAGGGTATTTTGGGTGGCCCTTCTCTAGGCCCAGCCTCTGTAAGTTGAGGTGAGCCTTTGGTGCCAGCTTCTTTGCCAGTGCCTCCTCTGGGGCCATTTTTGTCTGGTCAGCGTGGTGCTCCCTCTGCTCGCAAGTTGGCTTCTTGGAGGGGTGCCGGCCCCTTTGTGGGTCGCCCTGTTTATGGGGCGCTGGGGAAGGAGTCTGGCTCTGTTTGCCCACGCTTCATTCTACGATTCGTGGACGGTGCGGGTCGTATCCTCTGTAGCGTTGGGCGGCTACTCTTCCTATGGGGGGTTCGGGGCTGGGGGGGGGGCAGGCTTCTTCCTGTTACAATTGACTAGTGCTTGCTCTGTGAGGGTCAGTACCTAAGATCAAGGAGTTTCTAAACAGTGGGGTTTAGCTTTCCATGCAGTTAACATCGAGGGGGGGGGGGGGAAACCCAACACTCTGGCGGATGGCCTGCCACGGTCCATTTCCCTGTCCACGGAATGGACGGTTGATGCGACTCCTGTTAGCTCTGCCGGATGAATAGGCACCTGGAGGTGGACCTCTTCATGTCGGCATGGTCCTGGCATCTCCCGATGTATGTGGCGCCCTTCCCCGACTGCGGAGCTTTCGCAGTGGACGCTTTTTGGCAGGATTGGTCGAGGTGGGGTTACTTGTACCTCTTCCCTCTGATCCAGCTATTGCTTTGGGTTCTGACTCATTTGGAGTCTTATCATGGGAGAGTCATCCTTGTGACCCCGTGGTGGCCAGCCCTGTCTTGGTTTCAGTTGCTGCTTGCTTGGTGTCCGAACTCGTAATGTTTTCCGCGGCTCTGCCTCCTCCAGCAGATTGGGCTGGGTCCAGTACCTGGCTGGTTCGCTCTACTCCTCCGCTCTTTGTGCCTCATCTTTTGACGCATGTGTATCACCACTTAAATGGTGATCAGGTGTCCTCATTGCGGTCTTTGTCTCAGCGACAGCTTGAAGTCTCTTGGCATTCTTTTTGCCGTTTCCTCTCTCTTCGTAGGTTGTCTTTTGTTTCTGTTCAGATTGTTTTGCCTTATCTTGGCTCTTTCAGGACTGTCATCTTATGCCGAATACTGTCGCCTCATATTGTGCGGTGTTGGCAGAGCCACTCCAGTTTGCTTTTGGGGAGGATGTCACTTCTGTCCTGTTCCGTAAGCTTTCTTGTGCTTTGTTTCACTTCTGGCCTGTTCATGTGCCACCTGAGCCCGTCCTGGTACTTGGACTGGGTACCCTATTTCTCTCTCCTCCTCAGTTTGTGGTGGCCCCTTCGGCCCAAGACTGTTTCTGTTAGCATTAGCTTTTGGGGATCGGGTCGGTGAGCTTCATGCTCTCCTTCAGTGCAGGGGTTTCTGCTCGTTTGGTCCTGGGGCCAGATTCACAAAGCAGTTATGCAAGCACTTACGAACCTGTACATCTTTTCTCAATCTTTGGCGGCTTTGTTTACAATAATTAAACAGTTGATGAGTGCCGAAACACCAGGAGGCTGTTTATAACAACAACAACAACATTTGATTGGGAAGTTTTCATGCTTGTAAACTGCTTAATAAATGTAACAAAAGCCGTCAAAGATTGAGGAAAGATGTATACGTTTGTAAGTACTTGTGTAACTGCTTTGTGAATCTGGCCCCTGGTGGCCAGTTTGTTTGATTACAGCTGTCTCCTCCTTCTCTGGCGAAGAACAAGATGGCAGGTTTCTGGAGGGGTCCTTAGGTTTTTGATGTTTGGTTGGTTCGGACAGGGGGGTGCATCATGTGTTGTCCAATGCTCTTTGCCATTACCTGTGCTCCTCGGCTTCTGTGTACGGGGATGCTCTTTGGGCTGATCCGATCTCCCTTGTTCCCTCTTCAAGACTCAGGCCTGCCAGGTTGCCTGCAGGGTTATTAAATCTAGCCAGCCTGCAGTCTCGAACATCATGGGCCCTTGTGCCCATGATGTTCGTATGTATGCTGTTCTCGCCGTGGTGTTCGGGACCATGTCCTGGTCTAATGTTCGGGCACGGGGGCGGTTTTGGAGGTTGAACGGGGTCCTGGCCACCCGTTATTTGGTGAATGTTCCTGGTCCAAGTCATTCTTGTGTGGCCTTGGGCCGTTGGTTGCAGCCAGTTGCCTCATCTTCGAGTTGAGGCATGCAGTACTGCCTCAGCCCGGGTAAGTCCCTCTTTTGCTTATAGTTCCTTATGTTGTTCCAGGGAGCCGAAGGGGGCTTCCCACAGAAAACCAGCGTTGAATGTAATGGAAACACATTTTCTTGGTAAACCCTGGAGGCTCCCTGGCACCCTCCCTCCTTCCCATCGGTGGTTTCGTTTTTGATGCTCAATCTCCAAACTGGAGAGTGGGCAGCAGGCACGAGGGGTGCAGGGGGCTCCCCCCCCTCCCTCTCCTTGGGCTCCCCCCTCCCCCTCCTGGGGGTTTCCCCCCTTCCTCTCCTGGGGCTCCCCCCTCCTCCTCCTGGGGCTGGGGGAGAGGAGAGGTGCACAGATTAGCAGCACAGCGGACTAATGACATTTGCTCGTTTCCTTGTTTCTTTACAGGGTAGTTTTGGCTCCCTGTTCAGTCTTAGATTGCAATTTTCTACCAAGGGGGTCTGTGTTGGGACGCCTATCTTTCTGGGTGCCTAACCCCGGTCGATAGCAAACATGAAATACTGTACTCCCAAACACGGGGAAGGGGGAAGTTTGCTTTGGGCATTGCTCCCTGCGCCTCTCTGAGGGGGCCAGATCCTGGCTCGTGGTTCCTGGTAGGCAGCACTACATTTACTAAAGCCCCAACTAATACAGCTAATACCAGTACAATAGCTCCAGGGAGCCTCTGGGGGCTCGCCCAGAAAATGGCGTTTCATTACATTCAACGCTGGTTTTTTATATGAGAAGTATATCGTCATTGTGTCAAAATTAGATATTTGTTAAAATTAAAATATCAGAACACTGCCACCACCATCATTTTTCTGCTATGGCAGTTTATTACAAGCACTGGAGACAATGTTGCGGAACAGAACGTTGTGGTGGCTGCCTCGCAGGAACAGGTGACCGTAGGAGAGAAGCAATCAAGGGCAGAGGAACAAGTAATTGCCACTGAAGATTATAATGAGGAGGTACCACTAACATTTATCATTCTATATATCTTTTGTCGGTTGGGCACTTGGGCTTTTCTTACGGGTGCTACATTGTGGAAGTGGTTGGTTGCTTGCGTGCTTTGCTGTTCTTTGAGTAGTGGTGGTGAAGGGTATCTTCTCTATTAATATTTTAATGTTTTTTGGGCTCTTCATGAATTTTGTAGTTGTAAGGTCTCATACACCTGTCCTACATATGCTTTTATTATATTTATTCAACAAAATGAATTTATAATTTATTACTATGAATATTACCAGTAGTATTTTTGTATTGCTACATCTGCATGTAGATAGATACTCTATTTGGTGTATCTGGTGAGTTGTTGTGTTCATATTGCCATATGTTGTACGAGGTACGTTGTTTGTGGACAATGTATAATATGATCCTGTATAACCCATCCTCCTGTTTGGAAAGTATTTTCTGTAACTATGTACACCATAGTACATACATTGACATTAGAGTCAATTATATAGTAGAATTTGATTCTATTCACTTTAAGGTCCATAAAAATAAAGCTAAAAAATCAAACGTAAATATTTCTAGGCCTAGTATAGCACACATATGTATCCGATACTTTATTAGGCCTCAGATAATGTGTTTTAGGCCTGGGAAGGTTAGGTTAGTTTAGGTTGTCTTTGCAACATAAATATAAAACCATTTCCAGTTCGTCCAAATTCAGTAGTGACAATTTCTACTTTCTAATGTGATTACCTGTGTGTGGTTATAGGAATAGAGCTGTATTCATGTTCCATGGTCTATGTCATACTGTATTTATTTTTAAAGTTCCTAATTGTTTTTAAACATTTGTTTGTATAAGTGTGTGTGTCCATGTACATTATGTACATGGACTCCTTAATCTGACAAGACATTGCATCACCATGTGTTATATATATTGTGAAGGTTAAATAAGGCTGTGGGTATATTTATAAGGCTTATTTCAGAAGCATCTTGCTACACATGCACAACTAATTTTACAATTCAAAGTATTTTTGTTATATTGTATAGGTATCCCAAACCATGCATACCATGTATCCTGAGATTCCCCTCACATACCATCTCTCTTTAAAAGCTAGGTCTCTTCTGAGGGAGGGGGTTGTGAGCTGTGCAGGACAGAGAGGCTAGGCTACCAAAAGCACGGCAAAGCTCCTATTACATTGTGCTAACATAAACACACTTTCCCAAACACAAGTCAACATGCAAACAATAACAATGACAATGACAATAAAATGCAAATAAAGTAAATTAAAGTAAATGAAAATGTCAGTAACTACAGGCAAGTCCTCTTAGTTGTTCCTCAGAGCTGAAGCACTGGTACTATAGGGCCAATACTATCTTTCCAGGACCATGAGTCTTGCCAGAATTTTGAGGGGACCCCCCAAGAAGAGGGGGGGTCCCAGCTGGTCATTATTCCCAGCACTTTATTTTTATTAATCTGGATGTAGACTCAAAGAATATTAAAGACACAGGTTAAATAATAACAGTGGTATATTATCGATAATGATTCAAACTAAGATGAATATCGGTGCCAACACGTGGCCAGAAGAAAGACAGTCATCTGATTTAGTCAATCAGTGACTGAGGTGGCTGATGTTCTGTAGAAGAGCAAAGTGTTAATGGCAGATAGAACTAGAGCTTCTTTGGAGAGTGAATGTGCACCTACAGCAGCAGGGAAAGCATTATGAGATGTTAACCTAGGAGCACAAGTGTGTGCATTGTGAAGCTGGGTAGTTACTGCAATACTCATCCATTGTGTGATACATCAGAGAGTATTGGACTCTTGCAAGACAATATATTGCACAACCTGTGCTGTGCAATCCTCCACACTGACATTTCCATCATTATTGTCTGCGATGTTGTAAACATGTGCTGTGGCCTGAATTTCGGGCAGGAATCTGTGGGTGAAAAGAAATGTCTAGTCATGATACTAGATGGAGAGTTAGGAACTGTTGCTTAGGGTAAAAACTTGAAGCAGCATCTGGACAGGTACAGCTGAAATTGCATAAACGTGTTCCCACATTCACACAGTTTATTGAAATGACTACAGTTCTTACACACCGAGACAACAGTCAATATTGGTGGTCTTTAAAAGGTCACCTTAGTGTGGTTGATATGGCTGATAAACAACATTTATCCTGTGGGTGTGATGATCCAGGTTATGTAGGTCTGGTGTGTAAACAGATGGATGGTACTTAATCTTAGCATGATGATTTTGTCATTGAAAGCCTGGCATTCTCACAGTATTCTATGTATCCCAGCTGAGGATAGCTACCAAAAAGCATCCCAGAATGGGGCATCTTGTTACACAACACATTAGTTTTCTATTATATTGTTTGTTTCTAAACAAATGCATGATATTGTTAATTCTTAAGTACTAATAAGATTAAAAATATTTGATAGAGCCCTAAATAGATTTTTGGTTTGGTTTATATGAAATATATATTAATATTTTTCATTGGATAATGTTGCCTACCTTCCTTTGCTTTTCCACGCTTACCTTAATGCAGCAGACAAAAACGGCTGCAACTCCCACCACAGTGCAGACTCCTGACTCGGCTAATCTCAAAGTCAATCAGGTATTAACAAGTTGATGATTGTACTTCTCTAGTAACTTCCACATGAGGCTTAAAAGTTTGACAATGAATTTATGAATGCAACTCATTGTATTTGTATAGTTGACAATCTCAAATGTACATTCCCCCCCTTTCATCAGTTTGCAAGGTGATGCATGTAGTCTGGAAATGCATTTTATCACAATAACATGTTTGTGTTTAACATGAGTCGATGTTTTACCATCAGTATGACTGCATCTTATTGAAATTTTCAAAATGCAATTTGCTATTGATCTCTAAATTATTGAGTGTTGGTAAGCTTTAATTTTTTCTTCAAGTGATGCACCCCTTTCTAAAGTCCTATTGAGAATGCTTTTAATTTATTAATGCACCTGAATGCAAGTTGAATTATATAAACCAATATTATATCAAATTTATGCAAATATTAGTTATTTGATCCAATTGTTATAGACCTTGTTATGACTTCTTATATTTGTCTGCTCCAGAGCTCCTACTTGTAAACGTTCTGATGATTTTTAGGTATATATTGATCATTATTTCTGGAGGGGGCTGAACGGTGGCTCTGTAGCTAGCTGTACCGAGAATATCTCCACACATGCAGGCGACGAGTCACAATAACGTGGCTAAAGTATGTTGACTAGACCACACACTTTCGACGACGAAATGTCGTCGTCCCTTCACCTTCTAGTGTGTGTCTGGTCAATATCTCCACACATACAAGTCACATCAGCCCAAGGTGTCCTTAACCACTGTACCGCACACCTGTTTAATATGAGTCCTCTGTGCATGTAAAAAAAATATTCCCCCCCCCCCTACAATTTTTGTTCTTATATTGTTAAAATTCCTTCCCTGAACGCTGAAACATAAGATAACAAGCACTTGGCTGCAGTGAACTGAAGAAGATAAGCTAATTCATCACAGCTGGGTGATGTCATAGCTCATCTTCTAGCCCATGCCAGAGACTCCTGAAACTGGTCGCGTGGGCGATTCAACACTCTCAAGTTGTCACAAATATATTTGTGTCCATTTTTAATACATTTTATTACTTAATTTTTTTCTTATGCACATGAATGTAGTTGGCAATATTTACAGAGTAGAACGTTCATAATATTCTAAGGAACCATGATAATTGTGTCATTAATGTGGCCATTAAAAATGTTTATTGTCACATTATTACTTGGTCAATATTTAATTTGTAAACACTACACTTTCACACACTATATTACACATTTGGAACTTTGCAAATGTGTGATAATCACTAAAGCAGTCCATATAGTACAAGGCAACTTTGTATTCAACACACCAAGTACTCACAGATTTTTGCTTCCTATTTATTCATTCTGAGTTTTTCAAACACCACTCTCACATATACCTTTTCCAGATTTTATTGTACCTAGTATGTAACCAATCTTGTGCAGTACAAGGGCATCTTTGCAAGCCAGTCTGTTGGGAGCAGTGCGAGGCATTGTTGGTGGATAAACCTTTGTCACAACACAGCTTTTCTGTCCAAACTTTGCAAGTAATTGTGACGAGAGCAAGACTTAAATTACGGATTGGTGGTTTCTTGCCCGATTTCACCAAATACATACCGTAACAGCTCAGTACCGTTATGTCCACAAGGTGAAAAAACAATTTTTTGGTCAACTTTATACTTTTTCAAACCCATTCGATAGCACCAACCATCAGTATCACAATATTCTACCAATCTCATATTTATTTTGTAGACCACGACACAATCTGGTTTACTGTATACAGTACAATTTTCCTTGTGTTGTAAATTTCACTTTGCCACTGTCTACTATTTCAACAGCGTGAATAGTTGACACTATATTCACTTCGTGTCTGTCTATTTTATGTACTGATGATCTTATTGCTTTTTCTCAGCTGAAAATAACCCACTGCAATACCAATAACAAACACTGGCATTTCTCTTCTATGTGGCTTTACTGTGCCACAGACTCCCGTGTTATGTTCAAGCATAAACACAGCTAGCAAGGGGCTTGTATAATAATTGTCAGTGTACAGAATGTGTCTAGTGTTTAACAGTGGTTCCATGAGTGTCTTGATCACAGGAATATAATATCACATCACTGGTCTGGTTTCACAGTCATACAGCACAAAGAATTTCAGTCCAAACCTGTGCCATTTTGATGGTATATATTGCTTGAAAGCGAGATGATCCCTGAAAAGAACTAGTAATTTGTCAATCACTACATTCTGGCCTGGTACAGAGAAATCTTAGAACTTTCATCTCACATCACTGAACACTTCATTCACTTTTCACAGTCTATTGCATCAATTCCACATTATCATTTTTTTCAAATGGTAACCACCTTAGAAATAGCAGGAATGTGTTTTGTGACTCGGCTTTATTGAAATTTGGGGTTTGGTTGAAAATGATATTGTTATTATCATGTACAGTGCAAGAAACACACACATTTCAGCCACAGTTGTCTCTTTCCAACATGTTATACATGAAGCTGGTAATTAGCCATATGCAATGAGTTGCACTACATAGTAGTTTTGTCACCAAGATGTTTCTTGTATGGCTCATCAAAATAAGCCATAAAATATTTTCACTCAGATCATCACCAATATATGGCTAAATCTCTGTAACACCAACATCCATATCATTAAATGTTGGTATTTCTGGTACAAAATTGTTACGAACTTCTCTCACAAATACACCCATGCTGCTTGTTCTGGTATCACCACTATCAGCATGGGTGCCAACATAACAGTTCAGTTTTCTTGAACTAAAACTCCGTTGGCCTGGAGATGAAGTTTTTCTACGTTGTATAGTAGGCCGACCACAAAAGCTTCAAGAGGAGGCCACACTGTTGTTAGTGTCCTCATGGCTGGAGACAAACCAGCGCTTGGCAGGGCATGCGGCTGAGACAGTAAATCCTCGCCTAGTAACACCACTACACGAGCCACTAACACTCAGTTCTTCTATGCTACTTGTTCAAAGTTAGTGTCACTGAATTCAGAAACAGATTTGTCTCCTGCAATATCATGTTGTTCAGAAATGCAAGATGGTACTGGTGGTGGTAATACAGTCATGGCAGGGGTGTTTACTCAGACTGTGTGGCAAGGCTGGCAGTGTACTGTATTATACATACCCTCCTGTATCCTCTTCTTCAGTGTCAGTATCACTCGTATCCGATACTTGTGTTAGGTCTTTATTGGGATTTGGGTCATAAACATCATTAGTACGATCCTCTTCAGTCAAAAAATATGTTTTGAATTCTATCTTCAGACAGTGATTTTTCAACCACGAGACCCAGAGAGTGCGAGCTAGATGCGTGTGCGTCGGCCATGGTTGCTCACTTGAATCTATCTGCAGCCATGGGGCATCTTTGAAGTTATCTTGAGATGATTTTCGGGTCTTAGCGTCCCCGCGGCCCGGTCCTCGACCAGGCCTCCTGTTTGTTACACACCCCCCAGAAAGCAGCCCGTAGCAGCTGTCTAACTCCCAGGTACCTATTTACTGCTAGGTGAACAGGTGCATCAGGGTGAAAGAAACTATGCCCATTTGTTTCCACCTCACCGGGGATCGAACCTGGAACCTCAGGACTATGAATCCGAAGTGCTGTCCACTCGGCTGTCAGGCCCCAACAAATGGTTAGCTTAGGCATGCTGGGAATTTTTTTTTACAAGTTTCAGTGCCAGATACTGGAAGTCTGAGGCATCCATCTGATACCCAACTTACTTCACTCGAGTTCTGAATCTTACGATATACAAACAAACGTGATATGCTAGTATGCGCAATCCCTTTCCCCATGACAACACACGATGTGTGCAGTACACCTAAAAGCCTACCAGAGACTAATAATTAATACCGACCAGAGACCAGAGTTCAAATCTGGACCCCCCTTACAAAGGTGCAGAAAGTAGGGAATTCATGATCTCCCTCACTGAAGAAACAAATCCCCAGACAAGAAGCAAAGAAAGACAGGCAACTTCAAGGTTCATAGAAAATAGACAAACAATTCAGCAAACAACTCTGAAAATGAGTCACCAAGAGATTTTTACAGACGGGGATTTACTATCTGTAATCCTTACAGTTGTATATTTAGATTAGCTTCGTGTTTGGGGTTTATTTCTTTGGTTAGGGTGATCATGAATCCCCAACTCCCTGCACCTCTGTGAGGGGATGCCAGGATTTGGCCTCTAGTCTGTTAGGCTACTAAAGACTTCATATGTTTAAGACTAGGGCTTATGTGACCTACATGTGTTGAGCTAGCAACATTGAGCCACCAAGAAACACCCTCCTGTAGAAACAGGAGTTTCATTATATTCAATGCAGGTTCTTTTGTCGACATTCAAAAAGCTCTTGGTCATAATTGCTCCAGATTTTGAAGTGCATAGGAACTGTATGGTTCCTTTAAAAAATATTATTTTGTTTGTTGAGCAGTATATTTTCTGTGTCAGACTCATTTCAAACCCCCCACCATCCAAATAATTCATATACCGTAATGTGAAATCAATGAATTATTTTAAATCCTTATTATTTGTCTTAGGCCTGCTCAGAATGCTGTGTACTTTGGACTTTGAAATATATTTTGTATACTACAAAGTTTCGAATAATATTCTCATACTGCACAGTGGTGTATTTTCCATGTAGAGTAGAATCTCGCTTGTGTGATCATTGTGGGATTGGGCTTAGCTTATCACATGTGATTATTTTTGTTTGCAATCTGGTGACTATTAATGACAATAAAACAAATTTGTCCTATGGTAACCTCTTGGGATGTGAATTTATAATTACCTAAAATGTATTTACAAGATAAGAACTACACTTGTGATATGTCTGAGGATACCTCATCCTTTGCCATACACACAGAATTATCAAGCTGTTAAATCTACTTATAAGGGATGCAGTGATGAGCTTGTAAGTGGCCATGCCTGCCAATAGGTCATGTTAGACACACTCTAGAAGTCCACTTGGTCGCTTTCCTTGCACTTTGCTATCCCATTTTCACCCCCCCTCATTTACTGGAGTGGGAGGTAAGTCAGGTATTGGGAGTTGCTGTGCTTCCTCTCAGCCACTTAATAGGAGTTTTGGCTGCATCCGACTATGTCGCTTCTATCTTATGATCAACACTGGTCCCGTTCTTCTAAAAATTCTAGTTAATATAGAGGATCTGATGCACCAGAAACCCAGGCATGTGCCATTCTTTCTTTTGCCATTGCTGTATGCTCCTCATTCACCCAGTTCTGGTGGCCAGTGAAGTTCCTCCATCAGCCCTTTTGTAGTTCACCCCAGTGACCCTGGAAACACAAACCGAAACTGTCCCTATTTTCCGCTTGATACAACTTGTAATAAAGTTGTTACATCTTGGCTTAACATGTTTATGACGTATTAGAACGTTGTTGCAACTTGATATATTGGTTGTTATAACTGGTTAGGAGGTGTTAAAACTTGTTCGAACGTTGTACCAACGTCGTAGTTTCGGTGTGTGTTTGGCGGGGACTGCACAGTAGGTGGAATATCTGAGGACTTTTGGCACACTAGGTTATGGGATGCATAGGTGTACCATGTGGTTTTCTAGGGTTTTTATTGGAAACACCAAAAAAAAACATATGAACTCTTTTGAGATTTGGAACTCCCTTCCCTTCCTGTACCTTAGGGTACCTGCTCAGCCATCTACTCTACTACTACTCCACAATGTCATTTGTAATTTGTTGACAAGAGGCCTGGTCAGAGACCGGGCCATTGAAATACTAATCCCCAAAATCATCAACGGGTAAGAGTTTGGTCGCAGTGATCCCATCTTAGTGGAGGGTGTCTTGCTTCTTCACTACCTCTATGCACAATACCCTGGAACCTTTACCTGTCATGGCTCATCCAGTAAATTCCTTGTCTCTCATTCCGAATGACAACCACGTCTCAGGTTTGCCAGGTAGTTTCATGCAATGATTTGCTCGTTTCCTAGAATCTTCAGGATGCTTATTGCATATTTCCTTTTAGCCGTGGTTGAGGGATTGGCTGAAGTTTAGAGTGGTGCTTCTTTCGTACCAGTTTTGAGTTCTGCCTTTTGGTTTGAAACCGACTGCTGTTAGTCAGGAATCTGGTTTCCTGATTGACCTTCTCATTCTTCTTAGTCAATTGGCAAAAGACTTGGTTAGTGGTTTGTCAAGTTGTGATGGGGTTGGGGCTGGTCTGGGATAGCTTGAATCTCTATCCCACAGTTGGCTCTGATGCAGCTGTGTACTGTACCAATCTCCAGCTGGTGCTGGGTAGGTCTCTGCTGCCCTCCCAGGACCTCTGAGCAGTCTGAATTTTGTCCGCATAATTTACCCATTTCGGGGATGTTCAGTTTTTAATAATGTATTCATTTTCTTATGGAAATTGATCTACAAAGAAATTTAAGTTTCTTATTTGTAGCCACATACATAACTCATTGTATATATTGAATATGCAAATGCTGTAATTTAGTCACTGATGTGCGATGTTATTAGGTGTTACACTGTTCTCATAATATGAAGGGCTAAAGTAATTTTGTTATGTTTCCATTTAATATACATTTTCTAGACTTGTTTATAATAAAATATATATATATATATATATATATATATATATATATATATATATATATATATATATATATATATATATATATATATATATATATATAATTATTTATTTATTGGTTTATGTAATTGGCATATGTGCCTTCACAGAATAGGGAAATGTATTGTACATCTCAAAAGTATTTAAAGAAATTAATTTAAGAGCTTGGATTATTGCTTGAAGGTAGCCTTTAGACTATTTAGGGAGTGATGCATTCTGACTTTAATCTCCATGTTTAAAATTAATTCTTGATAGTGACTTTACAAATAAATATTGGTGTCATGTGACTAACTTACGCTTTATCATTCTTTCAATAATTGGCATTTTGAGTGCTGCTGAAGTGCTGTCATATGATATGAGATAATACTATTTTCTGGAGGGCTGAACAGTGACTCCCCAGAGCTAGCCACATTAAGATAATTCCACACATAGGAATAGCTCCACACACGAGTCACATTAGCCCAAGGAGTTCTATATAACCTACTGGAGACCAGTGCTAGAACCTGGCCCCTCAGAGGCACAGGGAGCAGGGCATTGTTATGATCACCCTCACCAAGTAAACATCCAGAAAGTAAGTGAAGATTCACCGAAAAGAAATGAAACATCAATTAAGTCTGAAAACAATCCACCCAGTAGTCAGTTTGAACCATCCCCCCCACCCTTCATTACAGCTAACCACTAACAGGTGGTAGCACCACCTGTCAGTGGTGCTGGCTACCACCTGTTAGTGGTGCTGCCGCTAGTGGTGACATTGGGAGCTGTTGGCTCCCAATGTCAACATTCCTCAGTCCTTTGCCTAATGTTATAGTTTGGACTACTTGAGTTGCCGGCTTTGCAAATCCAAACTATTTCTAGATAAGTATTGGACATCCCTTGGACTCTGTCTTATGGGGGGCCCATTTGCTTGTGTATCATTTCAAGGTTTAGTGTTTGTTTCATGTACATGTGCTTACAAGTCTCACTTGTATGTGGACTTTGGTATCTGTCACCATCTATCGTTTAGCTTTGGCATAGCTGCTTTTGTTGGCTTTCAGTGTTTGTACTTCCTTGTCACAGTTTCATAAATTGTCCTGTGCTTTCTTTCACCTCCAGCCTCCTCATTGTCCTCTTGAGCTGTATTGGTGTCTAGATAGGGGCATTAGTTATTCTTTTGTCTTTTCAGTTCTTGGTCGCCCCTTCAGTCATTGATACCTTCTTTAAGGCTTTGTTTTTATTGACCGTTGCTTTCAGTTGTAGAGCTGGGGAGCTTCACACTCGCCTCTGAAAATGGGGGGTTTTGTTATTTTGTCCCTGGCAGGTGGTTTCTCCTTCTTTTCTGATTAAGAATGGAATGGTTGGCTTTCATTGGAGTCCTTTAGTATTGATTTATGGTTTGGCTGGGGTTGGCTCATTTGATGCCTGATTGCAACTATTCATTGCTACCTGTGCACCACCTAAACTGTTTCAGTGGACATGTTTGTTGATCCTTTGTCTCGTGTTCCAAGACTCGCTTATCTCGGGTCATCTGCCTGTGCTTCTTTAAACCTAGCCATCATGTGGTTTATCTTCTTGCCCATGTTGTTCCAAAATTTGAGTCTCTGTCTGGGTTCATACCAAGACTCGGGGGTTCTGGAGGGCTACCAGGGTCTTGACACCCTGTCTTGGTCTCTACTCTTTGAGGGTTTGATCTTTGCTCTTCTCTGGTATGTCCAGGTTTATTACTACGTGATTAGTGCTAGAGGGAGCCACTGTTTGGCCCCTCCAGAAAACTAACAGTGAATTTAATGAAATACTTCTTTCTGGTTGGGTCTTGGTGGCTTCCTAGTCGTCCCTCCCTTCCCCCACCATATATGTCACTTTGTTCTCTTGGGTTGCAGACTGTGAAATGTTGACAAGGTAAACTGACAGCTATGATGGTGCTACCACCTGTTACTAGTCAGCTTTAGCTAGAGGGGTTCAAACTGACTACTGGGTGGATTGTTTGTGAAGTTATTTGCGCTTTGTTCTTTTATCTCTTAACCTTGAAGTTGTCTGTTTTGCTTCATGTACTTCTGGATGTTTCATAGGTGAGGGAGATCATAACACCCCTGCTCCTTGTGCCTCCGTGAGGGGATCCAGGGTCTGGTCTCTGGTATGCTCTGGAACTCCTAGGGCTGATGTGACTCGTGTGTGGAGATCTCTCAGTATAGCTAGCTGCAGGGGGGGGGGCCACTGGGGCCCAACCAAAAAGAGGCATTTCATTACATGGAATGCTGGTTTTTAAGGTCATGATGTATTGTACTGTAGTTAATCTTGTAAGTGCAGCATCCCTAAATATTTATTTTACTACTCAATTACCTCTTAACCCTGCATCTTCTTATGCACCTTTCACAAATTAAGGACGACGAACTAGAAAACAAGGTCAGAATAATTATAAAAACCTTCTGATTCCATATTCTGAAGAGCTGTTAAATTTTGCTTGTATTATTCATGACATATTTTGTTTAGAAAATAAATTATCTTCATTAAAAAGTACTGTACCACAAAAATAATTGTTGTTCATTAATATATTACACGTTTGTAAACCATTTGGGAATGGTATTTTATTGATCGGATTTCTAACTTCTGGAATGAGGCTATGAAATCTCATACTATACTTCCCTTGCATCTATTTTTACTTCAGAGTATGGATTCAGTATAATTGATCTCTTCAGTAACAAAAGTATGGTGGAACCTTGATAGATCGGACTACTTGGGACTGGATCCAATCCGAATAATTAAGATTTTTAAACATTTTGCTATTTATCACCAGATTTTGGGTATTTTCTTATTATAGATGATAGAACACACAATAAATAAATTACTTTAAATATGTAATTTTTTTTGTAGGAGCCCCTGGTGGCTACCTGAAGCTATCCTAGATGAATCCTGACTACTGGGTTATATTGGTCATTGTAGTCCATTTGGCCTACTAGGGACCGGAGCCAGAACTTGATCGCCCTCATGGAGGCGCTGAGAGGAGACTTATTCTCATCACCTCACCGGGAAAGCATCCACAAAGTCAGCAAAGTATTATGGACAACTGCAAGAGTCATAGCAAATGAGGCAATGAGACTACAAAACGACTCGGCAGTCTATTCAGGAGAAACGGTGAACCACTCAAACTAGCATAAACCCATAAGTTTATGAGTTCATTTTCCTGGATGCTCGGTTAACACTGCCTCTGCACCCACAGTGTTACTTCTCTGGCATGTTTGGGAGTTTACTGCCTTGAGGTCTGACCACTGGGGTGGGGTGCCTTGCTTTAGTTAGTGAACATGTACTACCTCCTCTGCCTTTAAGCTCTGGGCTGGGGGGGGGGGGGGGTGTTCTATTTGGCTGTGAGTCAGGTGCACTAGAGTTCGTGCACACTTTGTTTAAGTTTAAGAGCACACTGCAGATGCCTGTTGTAGCCATGTTTTTTAGACTGTTTGGTGCCAGTTCTTCTGGTAAGTGTGTGTGTTGCCTGGGTGTCCTGCTACAGTCACCACCTGCAGGCTATGGTAATTCTCGCACGAGTCTACGACATAGTTTGTTATGGTTTGACTTGTCGAGTCTGCTCTGTCTACATGCAAGCTTGTGTACTTGTCGTCATTCTACTGGCTGGCAATCACTCGCTCTCTGCCTCCACTAATTTGCCTCTTGGGTCAGTGACACCTACATTCCAGAGTCCTGCATCATAAATGCGCATAGCATTTCCACTCTGTCAGCAAGCTTCTCACCCATGAAGTTTGCCAGGCAGCTGCCTCACTGGTTGTTTCAGCAGTTTGTGGTGTCAGGGCAGGGTTTGCTTGGGGTTTTGTCTAGTGCTCTCTGGTGGTGATCCCATCGAATTTGACAGCAAAAGTAGTTGAGTCAGCTCTTCCCGTCGAGATGCTGAGCTTCTTTTTTCACAACCACACTTTCTCTGATACTTCTCCTTGATACAACAATTTTCTGTCCTGGATGCTGGTCATGGACTACAGCTCTGCCCCAAGGCCATCATGGCTGGCTTTTCGGGCTGGGGGGTTAGTAAGAAGGGTCTGTGTGTGCCCTTCAGCCCTTCCTGGACGTTGGTTTCTTCATTGGTGGAGTCTTTTGCTCATTTAATGGGTGTTTTCCTTCCCCTGACATTGCACATTCTGGTTTTTCTTGGTGGTCCCCTGTGGTTTGTTTCTGTGTGCCTTTTGGAGCTTTGCACTCGTCTTCACTCTGGGGAGGGGGGTCTTATTGTCCCATGTTGCACCTGTTTTGGCTCGTGCAGGTCTATTTTGGTTCCTCCTGTAGGGTTCAGTCTTGCTGGTATTGGCTTCTTTCATGTCCTTGTCGGCTTCAGCTTCTTGCTTGCAGTTTGCAGTTGTCTGTTTCTCCTGGCTGGTTGACACCCCTCATTTCATATGGGCTTTGCAGGAGTTCTTTTGGACTTGGACACTTCCTTGACATGTGTCCTGTAGCCTTCCATTTATGACTACCTGTTTGTCTGAAGCCCTTGTAGGATTTTGCAATGCTTGTTTCCCACTTGGTGATTGTCTTGTGTTTTGGATTGTTGTGAGGTGAGGTGTGTTGTTGTCCTGCTCTGTGTAGCATGTTCTTGGTCACTCGGCAGTTGCTTGAGCAGCTGTGTTGGAGTTTGAACTTTGCCGTGCTGGTTTACCCACATGGTTGGCATTTCATTACATTCAACACTGGTTTTTTGCATGATTCTTGGTGACCTAGTTCCAATTTGGGTTTCATGTGCTGATTCCTTTGGTGACTAGCTAGGCTGACGCACAGACCGTGGGTGGTCCGTGTGTTAGATGGCTAGGGATCTGGGTCTTTCCAGCTCGCTGGATGTGAGTTTCTTCTGGGCTAGTGGATGTCCTACTTGGTTCAGTCCTGGGTTGAGTTAAGGTTGAGTCTCTTTAGGATTCTTGACTGACATCTCAAATAGTCTTAACCATTTGTGTGGCAAGCAGGTGGGTGGTTGTTTTATTGGTGTCCCACCTGCATCTCTTTGCAGTGTTAATGTCATTGCCTGGCACTTGTTTTGCCTCTTCAGTCCCTAATCTTTCTCTTGTGGTGCATGTTCTAGGGTTCTGTTCCTCATGTCATGGATGTTTTTGGTTTGGCATCTTCTGGCTGATAGTGTTGCCTCTTATTGTTAGGCATTGGCAGAGCCATCTCTGCTTTCATTCAACATTGCTGATGTTTCAACGCCATTTCACAAGTTGTTGTGGGCGTTTTTCTCCTCCAACCAGCTCATGCTCCTCCTGAGCTGTCTTGGTCTTTCTTTCCCTACCAAGTTCTCGGTTGCCCCTCTGGTCGGGAGTGTTCTCTTGCAATGGTGTTTTTGTTGACTCTTGCCTACAGCTGTGGTATTAGAGAGTACATAATCATCTCTGGAGGTTGAGGGGGGAAGGAAAGGGTTGTTCCTTTGACCCTGGAAGGCGATTTGTTCATCTGCTCCCTTCTTTTCTGGCATTGAATAAGCTGGCTGACTTCCAGGAGGGATCCTTTGGTAATTGATGCTTGGCAGGTTTAGCTCGGGATGTATCATTTGTTATGGCCATTTAGCTGCTGCCTGCATGCTATCACTTCAGCTTTAGTCGCTGCCTTGTTGGTTGCCCCTTTTTTCTTTGGTACAATACCTGTTCCCATTACTCAGGTTGTTCACTGTTTTTGTGGCTGGCTAGCCTGTGGTCTGCTCTGAAGACCGTAGTGTTGGTTGGGTTGCCGCATTGGCTGGCTTTTCCTGCAGCATGGCATGGGTTATTTTTCTGTTTCAGAGTTTTGGTGTTAAGTTGGGGTCCTAGCACCTCCTTGTTACGTTCTTGTTGGTCCCTTTAGGTAATGTGTGTTGCTGGGTCTGGTTCCTGGCCCGTAATATGTTCTTCAGGGTAGTATCTGCTGTCTCCTTCTCCTCCCTGGAATATTCCTTGATTCCTTTCTCAGTGATTAGTTAGCTTGAGGGAGATACAAGGGGGCTCCTTCCAGAAACCAACATTGAATGTTATGAAATCTCTTTCAAGTAGAGCCCCAGTGGCTCCCTGACTCACTCCATCCCTACCAGGTTTGGAGGTTTGGCCATTCAGGGTGCATCAGATCTGGACTGACCTTGCAGTCAGCTGTGAGCCAGGGCTCTGGGCCAGCTAGTGGCAGCTTGCAGTAGTAATGGGTTTACACTTGTTTGAGTGGTTCATTGTTTTTCCTCAATAGATTGACTTGTTGTTTAGCAGTCTCATTGGCTCATTTGCTATGATCTTTGCAGTTATTTGTAAAGCTTCGTTGACTTTATAGATGTTTTTCCAGTGGGGGTGACGAGAATATTTTCCCCAAATTACTGCACCTCTATGAATGGGTTAGGTTCTGCTCTCGTATAGGCCAAACAGTCATGTGACTAATGTGACCCAGTAGGCGAGGCATCTCAACAAGATAGCTTTAGGGAGGCACAAAGGTTCTACCAGAAAGAGGCATTTCATTACATTCAACACTGGATTTTTAAACTTACAATTCAAATAAATAAATAGAATATTCAGACCCATTGACCTAGATTATCTTAGTTTTCTTCCAACAAATTCTTTTCAGACCATCATATTTTTGTTTACTATCAAGGTTCCACTCTTGAATAAATGTTCATATTTTTGTTTGTGACTTATCCTGCAAGTAGAGTGCAGTCTTGTTTGCCATAAGCTGTGTTTCATCTTACACGTGTATATCTGTCATGGAATTAACTGTTGATTCTCCTTAATAGTTTTTTCTCTGACTATTCTCACTGCAGCAGCACTTTAAGGTTTGTTACATTTCTCAGCCTCAATGTCATAACATAAAAAAAAACTGACATGTTTTCCATGTCAGGTTTTATTACCTGGTAATATATTTTTGTCCTGCTTTCAGTCTACTTTCACTTTGTATGTGCTTGCAACGTTAAACCTCACACATTCTAAGTTGTAATTTTTCAGCACCAGCAAGAATGATCTGCTTCTCTAAGTAGTGAACATTCCAGTATGTACTGTAAATCTCTTCAACAAGTGCTGTGTTGGTTCTCCTTCAAAACTCTAGCATATGAAGGCATTTTACAGGAGTCTACACTCTTGTTTTAAATTACAAATAATAAGTTATTTTATGATGGGACTGACACATTAATGAATCCTATAAGAATTTCTCATATAGAGCATTTTTTTTAATATTTCACAAAAAAATTATATTATGAGATATAGTAAGATAGATTGAAGATATCTTCCATGATTGTCCTAATGACATCAAACCACATAAGGTTAATGTGTTATTTTTTATACAGTATATAGATAAAGTATATTTTATAGGCCAGTATTAACTTTTAGTTCTTTTTTAATAAATCTTATGAAATATCTAAGACTTGGTGTGTGTGTAAATTTTGTACTTTCAGAAATATTTGTCACACCATTTCATCTTGAATATAGCATTGACTTGTTTTCCTAGTACAGTGTTTTGGAAGCTATGCATTATATATTAGACTGCAAAAATGATTATCATGTAAATTACTTGTTGGTCATTTAAACAAAAATATACGAGTTTTATACCTATTTAAGTTATGTTAATTTAATAATATTCTACCCTTGATATTTTAAATGATTTTTTCTGAGGGAAGCCCTGTCAGCTCCCCGGAGCTATTCAGGCTGAATGAATATGTATATCTTTCTGGCATCAGTCAATGCATGTAGTTCTTGCCTACCACGGACCACGAATCAGAACCTGGCCCCCCTCTAGAGAGGCACGAGGAGCAATGGCCTATAGAGACCCTCTGTGGTTGGGAGCATTCTATGTCTGCCATTGACTGGGACAGGCACCCAGAAAGGTAGACACCCCAAAACAAACCCCTATTCTGGTTAAACTTTTGTGACCGAAGTGGACAGAACTCCCCAAATGAAAATTAGCAAACTAGCATGATGTCATCATGTCACTGTGCCACTGTCTGTGCAACCCCCTCTCTCCGGGAGAGGGAAGGGGGAGCCCCAGACCCACCCGTCGGAGACCCAACCTTCAGTTCTTAGGCTGATGGAAGTCTGGTGGAGTCGTGCCTCAGGCTCCGGTTTTTGTTTCAGTTCTGCTCCTTGTGGTGTGTGCTGTCTCTACAGGTGGTGTGTGAGCAGGGAGTGATATTCCACGGTACTTGGGTTGCATGCGCCTAGGGTTCCCTTCCCTAGGTGCCCCAAGCCCCAAGCCCCAAGGGCTTGGGGCTCCTTCCACAAGTTACCTCGGGATCTACCTCCGCTGTGCCGTTTACTGCTCGGTACTTGGCCGCCCTTGGGGTCAGCTGGGGTTTTTCTTACCCTTGTTTGTCTCTGGGTACGGGATAGTTTTTGTCACTAGTAGGGACGCAGGGTACTGCACAGCTAGTTTTCACCTATGACAGCGGCCGGCTGTGTTTCGCTTGGGTACGTTGTCCTCTTGCTGTTCTTGGGGTATATATATTTATAAATCTATATTTCTGTGTTTGGTGGTCCTCCCCACTTGGTCCCCATGAGTGGACACGTCCCGGGGGGGTTCAGCTTTTGCAGTTTGTTTGGTAGACTTGGGCGCTGGTTTGCATTACCCTGCCTGGGCTTCCCTTAGCGTGTAACCATGGCTAAGGGCCCTCGGAAACCCCACGGGGGCTACGTGGTTCGATGGATGCGACCCCTGAGTCTTCCCCTTGCATCTTGTGAGTTTGAAGGTTGCCCTGTCCCCTTGTCTCAGGGTGAAACTCGCTTGTTTTGCCTCCGCCCTGCTGCCTGTTGGGTCAATGATTGTTTTCATCCGGAGTCATGCGACGTGTGTTGTCTGAACGTGCTCCCATTCACCAAAGCCACTGATAATGATGTGTGGGTGCAAGCAGTTGTGGCGTTGCATACTATGTTTAGGTTGCTGCAACGCTCTAGGTTGGTTGCAGCCCAGGATGCCCCGTGACTGCCCCATTTTGGTTAAGGGGTCAGGACTTGGGGGTGGGAGTCACTTCGGCTCCAGTTCCCTCCACTCCTCCTCGTCCTTCCCCTTCTGTTGTGCATACTTCCTTTCCCCTTCCTTCTGGCTTCGAACCGTAGGCGGGTTTCCGGGGTGGCGGCAGAGGCATTCGAGTCTGTTCCTCCAGCTGTGCCGTATGGGTCTGACCAGTGGGCTCCCTTCCTTAGTGTTTTATATGGCTGCCCCGGCTTTTACTTGTGGGGCTGGGGCTTTGGGGGATAAACGACTTGGCCCCAGGTGCTGCCGTAGGGGTTCCCGGGGTTGGGGAGGGGTTGCCTGGGGGAGCCTAGACCCCGTTTTGCCCCGCTATGGGTTTTGTACCCTCGGAGCGAGGCTTGCAGTTCCTCAGAGTGGGATTTTCCCTTCCCCTCTGCGTTTATGTTGGTTTCGGGTCTACCCCTCCCTGTGTTCGGTTCCGTGTCCCTTCGGGTCCGTTCGGTTCCGTCTTTCCTGGGGGTGCTTTTCTCCCCTTTTCCTCACCTTTTTCGCGCTTATGCCACATTGCTATTCCCTTCGTTTCGGGATCTTTGCACGTCCCTTGGTCTGGGGGTCTTTGGACCTGTATGTGCCTTTGTGCGCTTGTGCTTGTTTGTCACGGTTTTTGTTGGTTCGTGAACCTCTTCAGTACTTCCGCTGTTCTTGGAACGTCTGTTTCCTTCCGGTGAGGTTTCCTTCTGGTCCTTCTTTTGTATTCACTTCGTTTCTCTTCCCAGTTTCGATATTCCTCGTGTTCGTTACCTTGCCTTGTACGTATGTACATACACCTTGCTGGTATATGTACGATGTATGTGTACATACGACTGGTGTACGAGCCGCCCGGAAGACAGGTGGTGCGGTTCGTACCTCGGGCGCTAGGGTGATCGTTTTGTTTCTGGGCAGTGCCCACCTGTGTGGGTGTTGCACGTTCTTTCTTGTGGATTCTACTCGGTTTTCACTCCTCTTCTTTCAGGTCATAACCCTATGGATACTTGGTGTTCTGAAGTGAGTGTGGGGCAGCTCTGAGTGGCACCGCTTCCGCCTCTGTACTGCATGCACCTTGTCTTCTTCTAATGGGCTCGCACCTCTGGACGTTCTCAACTAGGAATGCTCCTGTTCCATTGTACGGCTCCGCTGTGTCGTGACACGGTGCTGTCTCTGTTTTGCCGGTGAGATTGTACTGTCTGGTGAATCTGTTGACTGGGTGCTGGTTCTCGCTGTTTGGTGGGGTACTCGCCTCATTGTACTCGCCTAGTTGTGCTTGCGGGGGTTGAGCTTTGCTATTTGGTCCTGCCTCTCAACTGTCAATCGTAAGGTGTACAGCATCCTGAGCCTACTGGGTTCTATCTTCTCTACATTTGTGACTGTGTATGGAGTCTGCCTCCACCACATCCCTTCCTGGTGCATTCCATGTACTGACTACTGACACTGAAACAATTTTTCCATGTGTCTGTGGTTCATTTGGTTACTCGGCTTCCGCGTGTGTCCACTTGTACATATACCACCCGTGTTAAATGATCCCTCCTTGTCTACCCTGTCACTTCCCCACTTGACAGGGTAGCATCATTGGCTTCTAACAGGGGTGTTAGGTGTTGTGTGTTTTGCTTGGATACTTTGCGTGTGTCTTACAGTGACTTCTTTGTCCGTGTTTCTTGTTCTTGTTGTACTGGGGGGGGGGGCACTGTCCCGCATTTCGGTACTTTTTGTTTAGTTTTTCGGCGCCTGGGTCTTTTCTCGATCTTTGGACATTCCTTCGTTCCCTCGGTCCGTGTTTGTGTCCTCCTTCCTTGACATGGTCTCTGGACACTACTTCCTTACCTATCTTTGGTGCCTGGGTGCACCCTGATGTTACTTGGTCCGTATTCCGGTCTTTTCCTTGCCTATTTCTGTTTTTTCCCCACTCTTTGCTACACATGGCTGTGTATTTTGGTTGGTGCTTATTGGCTCCAACTCTTGTTAGGTACTGGGGTGGGCCTCTGTTGCTGTTCAGTTCCATGATATTGGACTACCCCGGTGTTCAGTATTGGTACTGAGTTCACTTTTTCCTTGTTCTCCCTTGTTGCAATGTCTGCAGGAGGTTGTGGACTTCCAGTCAACCACTCCTGCCCTCCTGGTTTCTTTTCTTGGGGCAGGGGTAGCTCGGATATTGGTCCTGGCTCCGGCTTTTATTTGTTCTTTTCCGGAACGTGCCTTTTTGTTTTCTTGCGGAACACATCCTGAGTAGTTCTCCTCCTGTATACCTCTGTGACGTGTGCCTCGTTCTTTCCTGCTGGAGCTGGTTGCGCTGCTCCTTAGGGTTGCGGGGTCACTGCTTTTTGCTTCACGTTTCGCGTTTTAGTTCGTGGTGCTCGGCTTCTTTGTTGGCCTCTGCCTGAGCCCTGGATCTTCGGTGTTTGGCCTTGTTGGTCCTTATAGGGTCATGAGGGGGGTTCCTCCCGAACAGGGCATTTCTGCTCATCCGGGTTGGTTGCTTTTGGCTTGCCAGGATTGGGTTTATGGTTCCCTGGCGGCCGTTCCTTCTGGTTTTTGCCAGCCTTGTTTGGGGGCTCTGTTTTCCTTGGTTCCAATCCTGAGGGGCTTCCTGCAGCTCCGCCTCATTTTGAGGATCAGTCCAGCCCTGTACGGGGCTGGTTCGTTCTTCCCCTCGAATCTTCGCGTCTGGGGTTTTTGTCTCATGTTCTCGTCACTTGTAGGGGCGTTGGTGGCTTCGTTGTTGGTCTCCTGCCTGCGTGCTTCGTTTCAGTGGCAGTGTGTGGTTTCCTGGCAGTCCTTCTGGTTTTCCTATCACTGCGTAGGGTTCTTTGGTCTCTGTTAGGGTTGTCTTGTCTTTCCCTTTGGGGTTGTTCTGGGACCGTCTTCTGGTGCCGTGCACTATTGCCTCATCTTGGGTTGCATTGGTGGAGCCGCTCCAGCTTGCGTTCGGTGTTGCTGTTCCTTCTGCTCCGTTCCGCTTGTTGTCTTGGGTGTGGTTTCACCTCTGGCCTGATCTTGCACTTCCCATACTGTCCTGGTCGCTGGCCCGGGTGGTCTATTTTCTTCTCTTCGGTTGTCATGATCCCTTCGGTTGTGGTGTATTTTTGTTTTTCAGGTCTCCTTCTTCTCTTGGTGTTCACCTCTAGGGGTCGAGTTGTGGAGTTTCCAGCTCTCCTCTAGCACCCGTGTTTTTCTGCCTCATAGGTCCTCGTGGTAGGTTGTTCTTTTGATGCAGTCTCCTTCTCGGGTGATGTTTGGGTTTGCTGCTTCCTGAGAGGTCCTTGGGTTGCTTCTTGGTTGGTCAGGCCGGGGGTGCTTTCTTTTGTTGTTTGGTTGTGGCTCTTCCCTGTTCTCTGCGCGTCTTTGCCTCTGGGGTTGTGGACGCGTTTTGGTTTGCCCGGATTCCCTTACTTCCCTCCTTCCTGTTCTGGGGTTTGGGTCTCCCAGGTCATTGGCAAGGTCCTTTCTTTTAGTCTGTGGTCTTGTCTTATGTTAGGGCGCATGGCGTCCGTCTCCCGGATCCTTCCCTCTTTTCCTTATCTGTGGTGAGGTAGCTCCGGGGAGCCGACGGGGCTCCCTCCAGAAAAACAGCGTTGAATGTAATGAAACACCATTTTCTGGGTGAGTCCCAGAGGCTCCCCGGCATCCCTGCCTCTCTTCGGTCGGCGGTGTTTTTCTCACTTTTTGACATCCAGCCTAAGAACTGAAGATTGGGTAGCCAGCGGGTGGGTCTGAGGCTCCCCCTTCCCCCTCCCTGGGAGGGGGGGGGTGGTTGCGCAGACAGCGGCACGGCAGGATGTCATACTAGCTTGCTAATTTTTGTTTGGGGAGTTCTGTCCACTTGTTCGGCCTTCGGTCGCAATAGTTTTACCAGAATAGGGGTTTGTTTTGGGGCACCTACCTTTCTGGGTGCCTATCCCGGTCGATGGTAGACATAGAATGCTCCCAACCGCAGGGAAGTCTCTATAGGCCATTTCTCCTCGTGCCTCTCTAGAAGGGGGCCAGGTTCTGGCTCGTGGTCCCTGGTAGGCAAGAACTCCGTGCATGACTGATGCCAGAAAGATATACATATCCATTCAGCCTGGATAGCTCCGGGGAGCCTCCGGGACTCGCCCAGAATATGGCGTTTCACTACATTCAACGCTGGTTTTTTGTTTACATGTTCATGATTCACCTTCTAATGCTGTACTAAATTGTGATGCTTTGTGCATACTAACGTTGATGTGTCTTCTTCCTGTTGCTTATCAGGAGGTGATGGAGCTTGCCAAGTCACCAAAGTCACCAAAGGTATTAACTCAAAATAATTGTCTCCTCACATAATTCTTATAACATGTATTATATACTGTATTCGTTGTGTGTTCAGTTATAATTTTGTGCAAAACATATGGGGGCTTGGTTAAACTCTGATCACTGGTTATGAGATTATTACACCTACCAGAACTGAATTGTGGTTTGTAATGGTGCATGAAAAGGAAGGTAGTTTTATATATTGTGTTTATACAGTGTAATGACTGCAAAAGAGTATGTTTAGTATTCTAAGCATATAATATGGTGCTCATCTTAGTGACGTGATTATATTTTAGCATTCCAATGCTCCAAACATTTTATTTCATAATATTATTACATATTAATATAGAATAATATTACTGCAATGACCAGAGGAAAACAAATCAGAGGCATTAAAGTAAATATGTAATAATGTCTTTGTTGCAACTCCTGCCCCACACATTGAATTGTGACATTATTGTGAGATTTCCTGGCTTCACCATGGCCAAAGTAAGTCGTATGCAGGACAATTTTTTTTTTGTTTGTGACCAGGGAATGCATTTTAATAATTGTACTGTATTTGAAGGGATTTTTTGTTTTTTCTCATGTACCATGGTGTTGTCTCTTACAAACAAGGGTGCAGCCCAAGGGCTAAGGCTTTCTTCTTGTTGGCTCTTGCCTCCAGCTTAAGGGTTGTTGAGCCTCAGGCTCTTATTCAAGGGCTCTAAACCTTTGGCTCTTTTTTTTTTTTTTTAAGCCTTTCCTTCTCTTCAGACAAATAAGGCATTGGAGGGCTTCCAGATTGGGGTCATTTGGTAATGGATGCTTGGTTGGTTTGGCCAGGGGTGGCTCTTTGTCACTACCTGCAATCCACCAGTCCTGTCTCAGTGGATGCCTTGTTGGTTGACCCAGTTTCCTTGTTCAGGTCTTGCATTTCTCAGGTCATCAGTGTCATTAAATCTAGCCAGCATGTGGTCTCCCTCTCGGGCCCATAATGTTCACAAATAAACGGCTTTGCCCACTGCCTTCTCCAACATGTCCTGGACTGATATTTGAGCTCGATGGTTTTGGGCCATCATGTTTCTGGTATCCCAGTATTTGGTCAGTATTCCTGGCCCAGTCGGTCATGTGTTGCTTTTGGCCGTGTCTTTTGGCCTGGTTTCTCTTCTTTATTCTAGAGTTTTCTGCCTCTCTCCCTTCCTGCTGAGTCCTGTTTTGTTCTCTGTAGTAAGCTACAGAGAACTACTGCAAGTTTCCCCTAGAAACCCAGTATTGAGTACAATGAACGCCTCCTTCTGGAGGAGTCTCGGTAGCCCCTGATTCCCCCCCCCCCCATCTACCTCTATGTTCATTGGTTTGTTCATCAGCTGTTGAACTGAGATGGAAGGCGCCTTGGGCCTGGCCACTTGTTGGTGGCATTCGGTGCTAACAAGTTGGGAACTAGTTTGAGTGAATCCCTTGTTCTACGTGAATTGCTTGTGGAGTTGTTTGGCAGTTTCAGGACTTCATTTTCTGTAAACCCTTCAGTTGTCTGTTAAGCTTTGTTGACTTTCTAGTGGCTTTTTGTGGTGGGGTGGTGCATTGTCACTTGTTCCCTGCACCTCTATGAGAGGGGGGGGGGGGGGGGGCGGCCAAGACCATTGGCTTTGGTTTCCGATAGGCCAAATAGAACTTTCTACAACTGATGATATTTTAGTATGGAACACGCTTGGCAAAATACCTTGAGGGAGCCACCAGGGTTTCACTTGAAAGAGGTGTTTCATTTAATTCATTTTGTTGAATTTTCCAGTCCCTCAGCTGTCCCTGGTACTCACATAATTGAGACAGTACTCTTTCACAGCCAATTATGAGACTGTTGATGCTGCTCCTGTGCTGCTGCACCAGTGATTGTATAGTTTTGCTGACTTTTATTGAGTAGTCTTGAGGTTTAACTGAGTCTGGTACCACTGACTTTGGTCAAGTACCTTTTGAGTTTCTTTTATCAAGGCCTCCATACTGTAGCTAACTGGGAACTGAACATCAGCTGTGGAACTGTGCTCAGTATGACAGCTTGGGTACATGAGCAGAGCATTCTGTACAGTATCTTTTGCAGAATTTGAGCAGATTGGGGTGTTTAGTGTAATGTTCTGTTGGGAGCGCTTCCGGCTCCCTGGAGCTATCAGGCTAAAATGCGATACATTAGACCAGGGCATTAATCAATGGATTTCAGCCTACCGGAGACCACGAGCCAGAACGTGGCCCTCTCAGAGAGGCACCGAGAGCAATAGCCTCTGGAAACCCCCGCCCCCCTGTGGTTGGGGTTTTTTCTTATTTGCCATCGACCAGGGTTAGGCACCTAGAAAGGTGAGAGCAGAGTCACTCTAGCTTGTGTTCGGGGTGGATGTCATTTCTGCCTCGTTCTGTAAACTTTCTCATGCTTTGTTTGACCTCCAGCCTGCTCATGCGCTGCCCGAGCTGTCCTGGTCCTTGGACAGGGTGCTTTCCACTCTCTCTTCTCCTCGTTTCATGGTGGCACCTTAGGTTCAAGATTGTTTTCCAAGGCTCTCTTTCTGTTGGCATTGGCCTTTGGAGGTCGGGTTGGTGAGCTTCATGCTCTCCTCTGGTGTAGGTGTTTCTGCTTTTTTGATCCTGGTAATCGGTTTGTTCGGTAGCAGCCTTCTCATTTTCTGGCAAAGAATGAGATGGCTGCTTTCTGGAGGGATCCATGGGTCATTGATGCTTGGTTGGTCAGGCCGAATGTGCATCATGTGTTGTGTCCGGTTGTGGCTCTTTGCTGATACCTGTGAGCCTCGACTTCTGTGGCTGGGGATGTGCTGTGAGTTGATCTGGTTTCCATTGTTACCTGTTCCAGGGCTCGGGTCTCCCAGGTCATCTACATGGTTATTAAGTCTAGCCAGACTGCAGTCTATCCTCGTACCCTGACGTTCGGAAGTTTGCGGCTTTGGCTTTTGTCTTTGGCAATGTGTCTTTGGCTGATATTTGGATGCTGGGATTTTGGAGGTTGAACAGGGTCCTGGCCGCCCATTATTTGGTCAGTATTCCTGGTCGTTCGTGTGTGGCCTTGGGTCGCAGGTTGCAGCCAGTTGTCTCGCTTTCGAGTTGAGGGGCATGTGGCGGCCGCCTCCCGGGTAAGTCCTTCTTTTTCCTTATCTTAGGTTATGTAGCTCCAGGGTCTGGGGCTTCTTCCGGGGAGGGGAGGGATGCGCAGATTAGCGGTGTGGCGGCGAGGTGTGACGTTTGCTTGTTTACTTGTTTCCTTGGGATCTGAGGAGGTTTTGCCTTGGTTCAGTTTTCGTTTGCAATTTTTATTACCATGTGGGGGTCTGTTTTATTATGCCTACCTCTCTGGGTGCCTAACCCCAGTCGATGGCACATAAGGAAAACCCCCCAACCACAGGAAGGTTTTCCAGGGACCATTGCTCCTTGTGCCTTTCTGAAAAGGCTAGGTTTTGGCTCGTGGCCCCCAATAGGCTGAACTCCATTGACTAATGCTCTGATCTAATGTATCGCATATTAGCCCAATATCTCCAGGGAGTCTCGGGAGCTCACCCTAGGAAATGACATTTTATTATATTAAACGCTGGTTTTTTTTTAGTGTAATTACACTAAAAATCCCTTTCAATGCTGTGGTTTTTAGTGTAATATCCGATGCACCCACATTGTCATATGCAAGCACATGGTATGGAAGAAACATGGTGCATTGAAGGTTGAGATTTCTTGCTGTATCTGTCAGTGAACCATTGGTGATGGTTAGAGAATTCTAACTGTCTACTCTCCCCAGTTAGTGACAGGACCATTAGCATAAATATTTTTTCATGTTGTGGAAGCATATCATCAGAGCTTGGCATATTTTATGGTCTGGGTGGACTACTATACATAAGTGGCTTATATAGCTATGCACCCTAAATTGGCCTTGCTCAGAATTTTCCCTACACTGCCACATTTAACATTAGTGAATCCTCATTCAAAAATGTACTGTATTTATAATCTGTGAGGTTTTATAATACAGTGGGAATCCACTAGAATAAACAGTGCACAAACCAATTCACTGTTGGTTTAAACTACCTAACTATTGTCCTGATCCTTTGATATGTAGTTTTTTTTTTTTTATTATTATTTTCTACCACAGACGTGGCCACACATTTACATTGCTAACCAGCATATATACATTTTCTTCTGTCCTCCATGGACAGGGTTAGAGATCAGTTAAACATATTTCAAAGGTTTATTGAACAATCAACCACAGAAGGTGAATCGGTGCTTTTAAAATGCTAAGCTAACCTACATACGTAAATACATAGATACACAGATTTACGTATGCCCTACATAAAGTGTTCGATGTGTCTTTTACATAGTCATTAATGTACATTTACAAACGTGAAATGTAATTCTGATCAGCTTCCATATATACTTTATACCCATACATATACATACACACACACACATATACATATACATACAGCGTTATATGACAAAGAGTGCTGGGAAGACGGGACACCACGAGCGTAGCTCTCGTCCTGTAACTACACTTAGGTAATTACACTCAAGTAATTACATATATACACACACACATGCATTCACATACATTTGTCTCATTTACTCTGACAGGGTGAGATAGCTGATAAAGAAACTAGTGTGCAATTAAGCACTTAATCACTGAAGGTGATTAAGGTGCTTTTACAAGCTCAGGTTATATAGTTACATCATATACATACATTGTATAATTAATCTATATGTAGTGGCAGGCATTTTCACAGCACATCTTGCTTTGATGCTTGATGTTGCATCAGTTACATGACTGCATCTGTATCTTGTTGCACTAGTTACCCTTATTATTCCTACTTTCACCTGATTAGAAGGTACAGCAGTTTCTAGGTGATGCAAAGCTTTCATTTTATGTTGTTAAACCAGGTGTTCCACAAGGCTTCCCTCTCTTGAGGAAGGGAAGGAGGAATAAATCTGGGTTATTCATCTTAACGTTATGTTTGAGATGCGATTGTTATCCCTGCTGTTCCTGCAGCAGTCTGTGGGTATGGTCTACTCATTTCTTAAGGTTTGGGGGTCATTTTGCCAGCTGTTTAATGGTTAATTACCACCTCTCCCTAGGTTTTGCCTCGGTCATGGGCATGCTTTCTCTCTTTCCCTTAACTGTGCTCAAATTTGAGATAATAGACTGGAGGTGATTAGTGGCATGACTAATACTTTTCAGGTTCAAGTTCCTTCTCTTTCTGGGAGTAAAGAAAGATCCCTCTAAGAGAATAATCCTCTTTATCAGGATTCGTCAGGGCTTGAGGCTGGGAACCAGAGGTTGGCATGGGTGCCACCATTTAGTGGAAATTGGGGGGGGGGGATGGGGGGTACCAGATAGGTGGATAATTGGTGTTTGCAAGATTACTACCTGGAAATCTTAAATGATGGCTAGTTGGGCAGGCTTCGAGTAAATGTTGTTTAGTGTGGGCTGGATTGAGTTTTTCCAATGCCTTTCTAAGCAACAGCATGACCCAACAAGGACACCTGGAAAGATTTTTGTTACATTTGTGCAGAATATCATCCCATTCAGACTATGATTTATGCAGCTTTTCATGTTGACTCAAAACTTTTCTTTTAATGTAGTATATTATTATTAATAGCATGTGCAGAGCATGATTAATGGATGGAAGCATTTTAGAAATTTGGGTTTCTTTTTTAATATTAATCATTTGGCTAAAACTAAGAGGACAGTTGCTTTTATTATTATTGTTATTATTATTATTATTATTATTATTATTATTATTATTATTATTGTTATTATTATTAAGTAATGGTAATGTCTTCTCACAGACATAATAACATAGGATAAAAACCCACACTTGTGTATTTGCGAAATTTTTGTAAGGAATTTACACCAAGTCTTTTGCACTCTTGAGGGCTTTGTCAAAATCAGAGTGTGTGATTAGGACGAGACTTACATCTCAACGTCTAATAAAATTGGATTAGATGTTGAGATGTAAGTAGTAGTGTAAACAGGGCCAACTCATTGCAGTTTTGCTTTTTCCGATTGAAGCGAGATGGCCCCTGGGTTTTACCGAAAAAACGCTCCTGCAGCGAGTTGGCAACTGGGTGTTACCGAAAAAAACACTCCTGCAGACCTCTGGCCCGTTCATTTTTCATTACCTCGGCGATGCCCGGTCCCCGGGCCTGGCAAAGTCCATGGGGGTGTTTTCATTTTTTCCAAAGGGAACCGTTATAGCACAGGGGGTGTTTTCAAATTTTTTTCCCCATGCCGGTCATAGGCGCAGGGGTGTTTTCAATTTTTTTTCCCGACTACCGGTCATTGGCGCAGGTTTTTTTTTTAAATTTTTTTCCAGACTGCCGGTCATTGGCACAGGGGTGTTTTCAAATTTTTCTCCATGCCAGTCATTGGCGCAGGGGTGTTCTCAACATCTAATCAAATTAGATTAGACATTGAAATGTAAGTCTTGTTCTAATCACACATTTCTTTGGACAGAATACTGGCTTACTTTGTTCTGTTCTTTGACCTTGACAAAGAACACAGGAGAGTGCAAAAGACTTGGTGTAAATTCCTTACATAAATTTCACAAATACACAATGCAATGGCTGGTATATAACGTTTAGCTTTTGTTGTTATTAATGTAAATGTTTCTCTTAATTAAAATACCACTTTGTTTTATTTGTGTTAATTTTTGTTTCATTTGTGTTTGAGAGTATGTATTAGTAAATGAGTGTGATTCTGTGTGTAAAGCTTTCCCACTTGTTTTCATGAGAGGAGCATCCCTGCACTCCACGAGAGACAGAGGGCTGAGACTCCACACACACAGGTTGTGTGGTATGTGCTCGTGAGGTACTTCCCTCACTGTATGAAATTATTGACCTCCATTTATATCTGAGTGTCTGGAACTATAATCGTTAATCTGACAAGTGAGATTTTTCCCTCTTAGTGTATTATCCCTTTTCCTGTGTTTAAATAGATGTAATGCATGCACTTTAATTGTTTCTCGAGTCCCGCCAATGCAAAAATATGGTACCAGTCCCATGTGGTCATTCTCGTGTTTGAAGTGTTTATAAATGTAGATTGGTTCTACATCCCTGGTTTAAAGTACATAGCTATACAGTACTATAAGCCAGTAAGGTTGGATTTTGTGAGTTTGTACTCTAGGGTGTGGCTTACCAGCCTGTGCCCTAATACACAAGTGTAGGTTTTTATCCTATATTATTATTATTATGATTATTATTATTAATAATTTTTGTAGTGGTATTGTTGTATAGTAGTAAGTGGTATAAGAGTATAGTAGAAGTACTGATAATAGTATAATAGTATAGTAGAAGTACTATAATAGTATAATACAGTAGTGAGTGTTATAGTAGTACAGTAGAAGTGCTGGTAATAGTATTCGTAATAGTAAATGGTAAAATAGTACAGTAGAAGTGCTGGTAATAGTATTCGTAATAGTAAATGGTAAAATAGTACAGTAGAAGTACAGGTAATAGTATAATTGTAACTGGTATAATTGTAAGTGGAATAATAGTACAGTAGAAGTACTGGTAATAGTATAATAGTAGTAGTGGCAGCAGTCATTGCCACTGTTGCAGTAGTTATAACTGTTTTAACAGTTTAGAATACTGTATACACAAAATGCTAATGGTAGATCATATTACAGGGAAGTAAAGGGAAAAAACCAGAAATAGCATCAGTCCTAGCGCCATATGATGCCACTAGCAGTAACCAACTCAGCCTACAGCGTGGACAGCTGGTCATGATTCGCAAAAAAACTGCTTCTGGATGGTGGGAAGGAGAACTCCAGGTAATATTTAATAATACTGTGTATGTACATGAATTAAAACATAAATATGATAACATTTATGGGTTTGGAGGGATCTAAATTAGGATAGTTAATAGTTGTAAGGCTCGACTCAGGAACTTAATCCCAGGAAATTTAATGATGCAAGTATTTTATTTACACATGCTTAAACTTGTACTGGAAAACTAACCACATCATTCGTGAGACCTAAAGTATAACATGCTGTAGTTACTTAGTGCCCATATCTCAAAAAGCACATCAGTAAAGTTGAAAGAGTGAAAAGGCATGCTATAGAGTAACGTCTTGATTTACATTACAAGAGCTATTAACCCCTTAACTGCGCAGCCTCCAAATATGACACCCCCAGTGCGCAGAATATAAAATTCTGGAAAAAATTCTTTTCTGTTTTGAAAGTGTCAAAAACCCTTCCCTGAGTATGGGTATAGTAACAGAAGGTCGAAATTGTACGTACTTTAGCTGCTATGGAGTCCATAAGTTTGTGTGTGACGTCATCATTCCCTGGTCGCCCGTGGAGTACGCCCCCGGTGCCATGAATATATTTTAGTTCATGTTCTGCGCACGGTTTCAAATACATTTTATATGCTTTTACGTGCCAATCCTATGTATAATGAACACGTACACTATATTATGGCAGTAGAACATCCGTACTGTCTGAAGACACTGTGTTATGTGCATGACACATGTGTACACATATCCGGCACATATTTCCATTTTATCATGCTAATTTATGTATATATATATATACAGTCTATTTACACACTATACACTATCACACACTATACACTATCACACACTATATACATTCACCATCAACACACTCAGAACTCCGCGAGTGTCAGCTGCCACACCCTCACTCCTCCAACATCCAGTCTCTCCCTCACTCCTCCAACATCCAGTCTCTCCCTCACTCCTCCAACATCCAGTCTCTCCCTCACTCCTCCAACAACATCCAGTCTCTCCCTCACTCCTCCAACATCCAGTCTCTCCCTCACTCCTCCAACATCCAGTCTCTCCCTCACTCCTCCAACATCCAGTCTCTCCCTCACTCCTCCAACATCCAGTCTCTCCCTCACTCCTCCAACATCCAGTCTCTCCCTCACTCCTCCAACATCCAGTCTCTCCCTAACTCCCCCAACATCCAGTCTCTCCCTCACTCCTCCAACATCCAGTCTCTCCCTAACTCCTCCAACATCCAGTCTCATCCAAGGCCGGCGTCTCATCCTCCCTCACTCCTCCATCTTACTCGCCAACATTGCTCCTCCCACCATACTGTTATTGTTTGTATTACACTATTTACACATGTTATGTCTACTTATCTACATGTTTTATTCACCAGAACTATGCAAGTAAGCCAGTATTCTGTCCAAACTTTACAGTGGCTACCATACACTGCATGAGAAGTCACACAGCAGCCAGCAGACGACGCTACAATTATGTTACCTCCCTCAAAAACATAGCTCCTCCCAACATACTCCTGTTGCTGTTATTACACTATATACACACATTGTATATACCCAAGAACATATGTGTTCACCATAGCGAACCACTAAGCTAGTATGATGAGCAAAACAAGAGTGGCTGCCACACACAGTGAGGCTACCTCGATTCTCTCCCTCCCTCCCTCACCACAATTGCTCCTCCCACAATACTATGCACAGTGCTTATTATCACCACAATCCTGCTGTTATCACAATACTGGTCACTAAATCCTGTAAATACATAATTGACCACAAGTTTATTTTGTAAAGAAACCTAAGAAGTCATTTGAAGGTTCCTAGATGGACGAAATAATGCTGTGGTGCTGTGGCTAGCGCTGTGAACTTCGTGAACAGCATTGAATCACTAATATTTGAACATTGTACACAGTCATTATCACACTCGGGCTCTTCTGTAATACTATCATGGCTAAATAATACAAGTTATATATTTTTTGACATTATTAGGCGATGCTGTGGTCACAAGCTGAACAGCAGTGCTGTGAGCTCATGCTGCATGCGCCGGCCTTGGTTACTCACTCAATACTGAGGCTCTCACACCCGAGAATGTGGACCACGATTTTTTTTTGTAGATGGCGTCTGTTTACAAGAGCCCTGAGGAAGCTGATGTGAACCCCATGTAGCCGCAGGAGTTTTGAATGGAACGTGAAAAATACAAATACCCAGAGGCGCATAGTGCACCCCCAGACGTGGGCCTGCAGGCGCGTTGCGCGGTTAAAGGGTTAAGAGAGACAGGAAGCATTAGATGTGCAAAAAACCGGTTGAAAAAAGAAAGAGGTGACATAATCATCACATACATACTAAATTGTAATGAATGAAGAAAATTTTTTCAAGAATGTTTTAAAGCTGCAAGAACAAGAGGGCTTTAAATTCAATCTAAGGAAACAAAAGTGCCTATAAAATGTGTAAATACTCTTTTGAAAATGATGGAATAATTTAAAGGAGAGAGTAGTGTATGCCAAAACCAGGAGCATAGGTCTCATTATGTAACTTATGCAATTACACATACTATATCACCACTGCCAGCTGCAAACAACATCCACCAGTGTCTATAAAAGATTACCTTAGCTCAGTGTCTGTGGACAGGGTTGGTGCTGTAACAGTGGTGTCACAAGAAACTGGAATAAATAGAAAGAATGTGACTACAGTATTAAGATAAAACATATATGTGTAGATAAAATTTGGAGAACATAGCAGCAAATAAGAGAAAAATCAGATCTTGAAAGCTAAAGGAATAAATTTGTAGGAGAAAAACTAAGTTAAAAAAAAAAAAAGAGCTGTGGATAAGATTAGGTCAAGTTTAGATGCTACTTCATGTGAAAAGTTAGGCAAGGACATTTAACATGGCAAGGATATTTGGACAGGTCAGATGAAAGTCATAAAGGAATAGAAGAATGTAAGGTGGAAAATTAAGCTCACGTAGGCTTTGGGTGACTGGAACAAGTTGGTTATACTGTCTTGTATCCAAGTAAGGGAGTTACAGTTGAGAATTAAGATGTATTAGGAAGGGATGATTTTGACAAAAGTTTCAAAAACAGTTGAAGAGTTAAAGTAATCAAACAATTTGTAGATTGCAAAATGATTTAGAAAACCTAATGGTTATGCAAGACATTTATATTACTGTATATCAGCAGAGGCATATTAAAGGGAGGAAAATATTATGATCATAAATTCATACAATCCATAGCATAATAATATATAGACTAGAGATGACTGCAATAATAAAGTAGAAATGTTATTCAACATATAGAGGAAAAGGTTTTTGAAGTACAATATTCCAAGTTTATACAAGAAAGCAGTCATGGTGAAATATAAATATCATTTACAGTAAAATACTGTACACCATTATTAAGACCAATGACAACACTCTGGAACACAGACTAGATTTCCATAGAGAAAAGTACAGGAATGGGAAATAGTGAAAATACCTGATTTCAAGAGAAGACACTACAGAGAATTTTACAAGTTCTTTAATGTAGTTGATTACAACGATTTATTGATAGGTAAGAAAATAAGCAAGATATCTTGAGGTTATCTTGAGATGAATTCGGGGCTTAGTGTCCCCATGACCCGGTCCACTACCAGGCCTCCACCCCCAGGAAGCAGCCCGTGACAGCTGACTAACTCCCAGGTACCTATTTACTGCTAGGTAACAGGAGCATCAGGGTGAAAGAAACTCTGCCTATTGTTTCTCGCCAGTGCCCGGTATCAAACCCAGGACCACAGCTTAGTGTTCTGTCCGCTTAGCCGCCGCCGTTGGCAGATATATGCCAAATTTTGAGAGAGAGATATGATAAAGGTACGACAAAATTTATACCATTACAAAGATGCAGAACTATGAAGCAGGGTTGTTTCAGCAGATTGTGAGAGGACCAGATAACAAAAGACAAAAAAAACAATCTTGAATGTAATGAAACATCATTTTCTGGGTGACCCACAGAGGCTCCCTCAAGCTATAGGACTGATATGCGCTATATTAGTCTGGGGCTTCAGTCAATGTAGTTCTGCCTACCAGGGACCAGAGCCAGAACCTGGCCCCCCTTAGAGAGGCACACGGTGCAATGGCCTCAGGAGACCCCTTGTATTTGGGGGGCTAGTTCTCGTCTGCCATCAACCGAGGTTAGGCACCCAGAAAGGTAGGCATCTCAAAACAAACCCCGTATGGTAGGAAATTGCAAAAACCCAAGACCAAACAGAGAAACAGACCTCCACAAAGGAAACAAGCAATCGTCATTCACCGCCACTGGGCCTCTTCTCTGCACAGCCCTCCCCACCCTACTCACACCTCAGTTCGGAGACTGAGCATTAAAAACGAAACCGCCGACCGACCAAAGGGAGGGAAGGTGCCAGGGAGCCTCTAAGGCTCACCCAGAAAATGGCGTTTCATTATATTCAACGCTGGTTTTCTGTGGGGAGCCCTTTCAGCTCGCTTTAACTATATAACCAAAGAAAAGTAAAAATAGCGACTTACTCGGGAGGCCGCCGCACCGTGTGGATCAATTCGAAGACGAGACAACTGGCTGCAAACTGCGACTCAAAGCCACATATGAATGACGTGGACCAGGAACATTACCAAATAACGGGCGGCCAGGACCCTGTTTGACCTCCAAAACCCCCTGTGCCCGAAATTCAACCCATGACATGTTGCCAAACACTGTATTCAAAGCAGCATACTTACGAACGTCATGGGCACGAGGGAAGACCACAGGCTGGCTAGACTTAATAATCCTGCGGACGACCTGAGACCCGAGCCCTGGAACAGGGCAAGAGAAATGGGATTAACCCAAAAGACATCCACAGCCACAGAGGCTGAGGCATGCAGTTAACGGTGCAGAGCTGCACACAACACATGATGCACCCCCCTTCTCTTATGAGGGCTAGTCGGCTTACCAGAGCTGAGTGATTGGCTTGACCAACCAAGCATCAATAACCCAAGGACCCCTCCGGAAGCCCGTTGTCTCGTTCTTCACCAGAAAAGGAGACGGCTGCAACTGAACAAAACGTCCACCAGGCCCAAAAGAGCAGAAACCTATGTGCCAGAGGAGACCATGAAGCTCACTGACCCGACACCCAGAGGCCACTGCCAACAGAAACAGAACCTTCTGGAAGCAATCTCGAACGAAAGGGGCCACCACAAACCGAGGAGAAGAGAGAAGAGAGAGCACTCTGTCCAAGGACCTGATGGTTAAACCAGCACATTTAAGTGCAGATTGCTGCACAACAGTTTGAGGAACTGCCAAGTGACACAGGATCCCCTACCCCCCAGGAACAGTGGATGGCAGGACTGCAGTGGTGGCAGCAATGCCCCAGGAGGGAAAAACATGGAAGCGGACCAAGAGACCCACACGAGACCCAGCCATGTCCGAATCTGGAACGGAACTAGATGGGACTTCCCCAAGGTCACAAGGAACCCAAACCCTGGCGAGCTGGGAAAGAACCACCCCTTTGGCGAGCAGACAGGCAGACTGGCTGGGAGCCCCCACTAACCATCTAGGTAGGCCAAAAGGAAGGTAACGAAAACAAGAAGCACAACGGCCCACCACGAAACCTAACCAGTCCCTGAACCCAGGATGAAGGGACGTGTCAATACACATCCCAGAGGGCCAGACACACCATTGAACAACTCGGCTAACAAAAGAAGCCAGATCTGAGACAGAGAGGTCATCCGAATGAAGGGGCAAGGAATTCAGCAGTGCAGATAGGACAAGTTCAGAAGAACCTAAGATCCGCACAGTCCCGTGACGGCACAGGAACAAGTGGGGAAACCCACCTGAGGGACGAGGTCATTGACCACGCCCATGAGCTCCCACTCCAATATGACCCGACGGGACTCAGGGGGAGAAGCCCGATCCACCAACTCCGAGACTCTGAGAGGAGGAGGAGCCACCCAGTGCCACCACAGGCCAGAAGACACGATCAAAAATGCACACGATTCGTGGGATCAAGCGTTGGGAAACGGTCAGCCTCACCCCCATCATGGGTCAACAGGGTGACCTGTGAAGGGGCCGGTATCCCCTCCGAGAACCTGACCACCGAGCAGAGCGAGCACTGCGCAGACCAGGCGAAGAGGGCCCCTAAGGAGGCAACCGGCACAGAAGCAGGCAACTAATGCCCACCTCGACTAGCAGAAGTTGAAACCCCGGCATTCCTAAGTGCATGCAGCCCTCAGTACATTGTTACTCCTGGCCATCATGCCATAAACAGCAGAAAACACCACAAGTGCACAAAATCTTGCTAGAATACGAGGCCAGAGTCAACAACTGCTCCTGAGTGCTTCAGCCACAAACTGAGGTATGAGTAGCCAGCACGTAGGTCTGGGGCTCCACCCTCCTGGGGAGGGGAGGGCTGCGCGGACAAACGGCATGACGGCGGTGAAAGACAATTGCTTGTTTGCGTAGTTCCTTTCTTTTCCTTTGGGGGAGTTCTGTTTCTCTGTTCGGTCTTAGGTTTTTGCAATTTCCTACCATGTGGGGTTTGTTTTGAGATGCCCACCTTTCTGGGTGCCTAACCCCGGTCGATGGCAGACAAGGACTACCCCAAGTATAAGGGGGTCTCCTGAGGCCATTGCTCCCAGTGCCTTTCTGAGGGGGCCAGGTTCTGGCTCTGGTCCCCAGTAGGCAGAACTCCATTGACTGAAGCCTTAGACTAATATACCGCATATCAGTCCTATAGCTCCATGGAGCCGATGGGGCTGCCCACAGAAAATGGAATCAATGAACGAAGAGGCCAAACACTCAAACATACCAGCAATACAAGGCAAGAAACAATTAGCTAGACAACAGTGAAAAGAGAGGTAGAAAGAAATTGAGAAAGGTATAGTGGACAAGTAAAACAGAACCAGGTCTAGTTTATAAATTAATTAAAAGCAAATTGCAGGTAAAGAATAAAATCCAGAGATTGAAAATGGGGAACAGATTTACAGAGAAGGAAAAGGAAATGTGTGAGAAACACTAATTAAACAGTTCCAAAATGTATTTGAGCAGAATGAGATTTTCAGAGAATAAGATGCCATTTGGATTCCAGAGAACAACATAGAGTTCATAGAGGTGTCTCAAGATGAAGTGGAAAAAAATGGCCAAGAAGCTAAGTACAGACAAAGCAGTTAACCCAGATGGAATTTCACCTTGGGTTCTTAGAGAATGTGCACCTGAGCTGAGCATTCCACTTCAAGTGATTTTTCAGGCATCTCTATTTACAGGATTCTTAGCATATATTTATGGAAACAGGCTAAAATAGTTTGTCTAGAACAATATAGCAGAGAAGGCCCTCCAAATTATAGGCATGTGTTGTTAATTAGCATGGTAGTCAAATGCTTAAAAAATTATTAAAACTGAATGGGTAGAAACCTGGAGAAAAAGGATGTAAAAAGACAGTATGGCTCTTGAGTAGGAAGATCCTGAATAACAAATCTACTTAGTAACTATGACGGAGCCACATAGATTGGCTCATACATACAGAAAAAGAGAGGGTTGAGTTGACTGCATTTATCTGGATCTAAAAAACGTTTTTTGACAAAGTCTCACATAAGATGATATTCTAGAAACTGGAGGGGTCACATGACATGTGACTGCTGACATGGATGACAATTTCTATCTGATACAAAATGAAGGCAGTTGTCAGAGATTGTCAGACTGAAGAAATATTACTAGTGGAGTACCACAGGGTTCAGTTCTTGTACCAGTAATGTTCATTGTCTGTATGAACATTACTGGTATCTATCAGTAATCTATCTATGGAACATATAGAAAATCTATCTATGGAACAATATCTATCAGAAGGAATGCACAGTTGTATGAATATGTTTGCTGATTATGCTAAGCTACTTTGAAAACTAAAAAACTTAAGTGAGTGTCATGCTCTTCAAGATGACTGGGACAAAATAAGTGTATGAAGCAACGCTTGGCAAATGGAATTTTACGTGAATAAATGCCATATTATGGAATGTGGAACAGAGAAAATGGGCCACACACAACTTACTTATTATGTGAAAAGGCTTTAAAGAACTCTGATAAAGAAAGAGGACTAGGGGGTTGTTATGAGTAGAAAACGTCACCTGAGGACAGCATAAAGAACATCTTGCGTGGAGCCTATGCTACGATTTCTAACGTCAGAATCACTTTTATATACTGTATATGAATGGCGATATATTAAAGAAATTATTCACAACCTTTTTGAGACCAAAATTGGAATTGCAGCGGTTGTATGGTGCCCATATCTCAAGAAGCATAACAAGCTGGAATAGGTGTAAAGACATCCAACTAAATGGCTTCTGTGACTGAAAAACAAGAGCTACAAGTAGAGGTTAGAGGTGTTAAATATACCAAAATAAGAAGATAGTAGAAAAAAGAGGCAATATAATCACTGTGTGCAAAATAGTAGTAGGAATTTATAAAATTAACAAAGAAGAATTCTTGAAACCTGTAACTTAATGAACAAGAGGTCATAGATTTAAGCTGAGAAAACAAAGCTGCCAAAAAAATCATTAGAAAGTTTGCTGTCGCAGCATGGTAGATAGTTGGAAACAAGTTAAGTGAGTAGGTGGTGGATATCAAAAACATCAGTAGTTTATTAAAGAGTCATATGACAAAGAGTACCGGCAAGATGGGACACCACAAGCATAGCTCTCATCCTGTAACTTCACTTACGTAATTACACTTAGGGAATAACCATGAACTTGGCTCTCTACCTGCAACTACAGCTAGACAGCACCAAATAGGTATTAACACACACTGTCAGCAGTAACTGAGATTATTAGGATAGCACTGTAGCATAAGTGTAAAACTGGACACGTGAGGCATCAGTCATAAGTGATCTTGTCTGCTACTTACAGATTTTAAAAATAATTTTTTGATAAATACAGTCAATATTATTATTTTAGGCTAAAGGCAAGAAACGTCAAATTGGATGGTTTCCTGCCACCTATGTTAAGGTTTTGGGTGGATCCTCTCGCTCCACTCCAGTATCAATGGAGATGACCAATAGAGAAGATGCTCCACCTGATGATATACAAATCCCAGAAAGCACAAGTACTTCACTAACACAAGTTACTATTACTCCACCTACTGACGAGCCCATGAAGGGTCCTAATGATGCATCTAACGGTAAGTTTAGTGTTTGTTTAAAAAATGTTTTTATATGATATTGTTACTGATTCATTTCTCACAGTTGCAGTACTATATATTTAAGTTTGAATTTAAATTAAACTTGTAAAGACTGAGCACCATTTTATGTTGGAACTTTACTGTATGAAGAACTGCATTTCTTATCAATGCTTTATTTGTGTTTTAGTATGTTTAAAATGTAGCATATGCTGTTGTGATGTTTTTTGTCTATAACACTCAAATATGATGATGATATTTGTCCTTCAGATTCAAAGTTGACCATGATTTCAATATCAGGTAGAAGAATGGTTGTTGTGTGTCCAAAGATGGCTAATGAGAACAATCTGCGTCCAGAATGTGTCCCACATATGGTACATGGGGGTGGGTACTGCTGTAGAGGTGGAGGTTGCTATAACTTTGCATGCGGTGTGTTTCCTCTGGGCCTCCACAGTCCATCTATGTTTTGCTGCATGGACCCCTTTGGTGACTGTGCTTCACTAAGTCGGATCGTCCTGAGCAAGCAACTCCCAAGTGCTGTGGTTGATGTCAAAGTCCTTGAGGGTCACTCTGAGGCAGTCCTTGAATCGTTTCTTGTGTCCCCAACTGAATGTGTGCCCCTGACATAATTCTCCATACATCACCTATTTTGGCAATTGCCTATTAAGTACTCTGACATCATGGCCTGCTCATCTGGCCCGAGATTCTTGTAAGGGGGATGTAGATGCTAGAAATACTGGTTATTTCCAGAACCTTCATGTCCAGGATTTTGTCCTGCCACCTAATGCAGAGGAATATGCAGTGACAGTTTAAGTGAAAGTAATTGAGCTGTTTGGTGTGTCTGCTGTAAACAGTCCAGATCATGCTGGTTTACAGGAGGATGGTGAGTACCACTGCATAGTATACCTTCAGTTTAGTGGTAAGACTGAGGGGCCCCTTCTTCTCCCAGACAATCTCATGGAATCATTCAAAGGCAGCACTGGCCTTGGCGCTCCTATTGTTGACTTCTGTATGTGTGTTCAATGCTCTGAGAGTATGGTATTAACATAAGTGAAGTTGCATCATATGATATAATTGTATCATATTCTCTTAGATTAATCCAAAAGAGTGGACAGAGAGAAAAAGTATAACATACAGTAACACAATAGTCAGTATATTCTTCAATAAATAAGAGGGACAGAGTGAAGTTGAATAAGGTAAAGGGTGACTGTAATAGAACACTGTTTGAAAACCTCACAAATCCAGCCCCAAACATCATCCTGCTTGGGGACTTCAACCTACAGCACCTGAAATGGAAGACCCTAGCTAATATAGTTATATCAGAGAGAATTCCGGGAAGTAGCCTAAATAAACAGGCACATGCAAATAACCTGCTATGGATGTGCGATAGGTTTGCCTTAAACCAGTAAATAGGAGAACCAGCTAGGAAGGAGAACACGCTGGACCTCATTTTCACCAATAATGATGAATTGATCAGGAACATAATGATTACAAATAACTGTTATTCAGATCACAACATAACTGAAGTTCTGACAAGCATGGGGAATAGAGCTTCAAAACCAGTCCCGATTCCCGGTGGAGGAGACTTCAGCAAATTCAACTTGAATAATAAACAGATAAACTGGGAGCAAATAAACCAAGACTTCACAGAAATAAGCTGGGAAGAACAGCTAGAAAATGCAAACCTGAACCAGTGAATGGAAAAAATAAGCTCAGTAGCACTAGAAATATGCTCAAACCGCATACACCTAAGAAAAAAGAGGAAGAGATGCAGATTGGAATGGGAACTTCGTTCCCTATATAGGCGAAGAAAACGAATCACGGGACAACTTGAGAGTCGCACCCTATCTCAAGAACGGCGAAGAAGGTTAGGTAGAGAAATAGAAACAATTGAACTAAAGCTACAAGAATCATACAAAACCCAGAAGAGACAAAAAGAGCAAAAGGCCATCAGTAAATTAGAGAGAAATCCAAAATATTTTTTATCCTATGCAAAATAAATATAAAAAAATATATCTAGTATCGGGCCCCTGCGAATGGGAGATGGAACTTTCACCAATGACAACAAAGAAATGAGCGAGATACTGAGGAAGCAGTACAACTTTGTTTTCAGCGAGCCACTAAACACACTAAAGATTGATAACCCAAATGAATTTTTCATGGATATGATACCAACATCAAATCATATATCAGATATAACCCTATCCCCACTGGATTTTGAAGAAGCCATAAACAGTATGCCTATGCACTCTGCACCAGACCCTGATTTTTGGAACTCTATATTCATCAAGAACTGTAAAAAAAAACACTCATAGGCCCTTCACATTCTTTGGAGACAAAGCCTAGATACTGGCATTATCCCTGATATATTAAAAACAGCAGAGATAGCATCACTCCATAAAGGAGGAAATAAGGCAGAGGCAAAAAATTACGGACCGATAGCACTAGCATCACACATTATAAAAATCTATGAGAGAGTGTAAGAAGTAAGATCACAAAATACATGGAATCACAGCATCTCCATAACCCCGGACAACATAGTTTCAAAACAGAGCACTCTTGCCTGTCACAGTTGCTGGACCACTATGATATGACATTAGATGCAATGGAAGACAAATGAAATGCTGATGTAATTTACACAGATTTCGCAAAAGCTTTCGACAGATGTGACCATGGTGTTATTGCACATGAAATTTGTTCCAAAGGAGTTACTGAAAAAATAGGCAGCTGGATCTACAATTTCCTGACTAACAGAACCCAGTGTGTAATAGTCAACAAAATAAAATCCGGCCTATCAGCTGTGAAGAGCTCAGTTTCCCAGGGTAGAGTGAGTGTAATGGAATCATCAGTCAGGAGCAGAGTGGCTCAGTGAAATCGTGCTGGACCTATAATCCAGAGGTCCGTAGATCGAAACTACGCTCTACTACAATAATGTTTTTGGAGTGTCCTCCATGGCCTCGCAGTCCGGAGTTCCACCCATGGCTCAAAATACCATCTTCTTTAGGGGGGCCTGACAGCTGAGTGGACAGAGCTTCAAATTCGTAGTCCTGAGGTTCCGGGTTCGATCCCCGGTGGAGGCGGAAACAAATAGGCAGAGTTTCTTTCACCTTGATGTTCCTGTTACCTAGCAGTAAATAGGTACCTGGGAGTTAAACAGCTGCTACGGGCTGCTTCCTGGGGGTGTATAACAAAAAGGAGGCCTGGTCAAGGACTGGACCGCGGGGACGCTAAGCCCCAAAATCATCTCAAGATAACGTCTCAAGATAACCTCTCAAGGGTACTGTGCTTGCTCCAGTACCTTTTCTCATTCTCATATCGTACATAGACAAAGAAGATCTATAGTACTATATCATCCTTTGCAGATGACACTAGGATTTTTATGAGAGTAGACAACATGGAGGACATGGCAAACCTCCAATCAGATGTAAATCAGGTCTTTCTATGGGCTACAGAAAATAACATGGTGTTAAACGAAGATAAGTTCCAGCTTATGGGCTATGGAAAAATGAAAGTATAAAAATGGAAAACATGTACAAAACACAGTCAAATCATAACATAGAACGAAAAGGCAATGTAAAGGATCTGGGTGTACTCATGTTGGAAGACCTTACCTTTAAAGAACACAATAAAGTAGCCATCACAACTGCAAGAAAAACGATAGGTTGGATAACAAGAAGCTTTCACACTAGAGATGCTAGAGCGATGATGATACTTTTCAAGACGTTAGTGCTCTCTAGAGTGGAATACTGCTGCACAATGACAGCTGGAGAAATTGCTGACCTGTAGAGTGTGCAGAGATCCTTTACTGCTAGAATCCACTCAGTAAAACATCTAAACTATTGGGACCAACTAAAGAGCCTAAATCTGTATTCTCTTGAGTGCAGGTGGGAGAGATACATAATAATTTACACATGAAAAATAGTAGAGGGGCTGGTCCCAAATCTGCACACAGAAATAACATCACATGAGACCAGAAGGCATGGCAGGATGTGCAGAATACCCCGATTGAAGAGCAGAGGTGCAACAGGTACTCTGATAGAGAACTCTATCAACATCAGAGGCCGAGACTGTTCAACACGCTTCCACTATGTGTAGCTGATGTGTGGAAAAAGGCTAACATAGTTTGAATCTACAAAAGTGGAAGAAGGGAAGTCCCCCTTAATTATAGACCTGTATCATTGACAAGTGTAATAGTCAAAATATTGGAAAAAATAATTAAAACTAAATGGGTAGAACGCCTGGAGAGAAATGATATAATATCAGACAGACAGTATGGTTTTCGATCTGGAAGATCCTGTGTATCGAATTTACTCAGTTTCTATGATCGAGCAACAGAGATATTACAGGAAAGAGATGGTTGGGTTGACTGCATCTATCTGGACCTAAAAATGGCTTTCGACAGAGTTCCAAATAAGAGGTTGTTCTGGAAACTGGAAAATATTGGAGGGGTGACAGGTAAGCTTCTAACATGGATGAAAATTTTTCTGACTGATAGAAAAATGAGGGCAGTGATCAGAGGCAATGTATCGGACTGGAGAAATGTCACAAATGGAGTACCACAGGGTTCAGTTCTTGCACCAGTGATGTTTATTGTCTACATAAATGATCTACCAGTTGGTATACAGAATTATATGAACATGTTTGCTGATGATGCTAAGATAATAGGAAGGATAAGAAACTTAGATGATTGTCATGCCCTTCAAGATGACCTGGACAAAATAAGTAAATGGAGCACCACTTGGCAAATGGAATTTAATGTTAATTAATGCCATGTTATGGAATGTGGAATAGGGGAACATAGACCCCACACAACCTATATATTATGTGAGAAATCTTTAAAGAATTCTGATAAAGAAAGAGATCTAGGGGTGGTTCTAGATAGAAAACTATCACCTGAGGACCACATAACGAATATTGTGCAAGGAGCCTATGCCACGTTTTCTAACTTCAGAATTGCTTTTAAATACATGGATGGCGATATACTAAAGAAATTGTTCACGACTTTTGTTAGGCCAAAGCTAGAATATGCAGCGGTTGTGTGGTGGCCATATTTTAAGAAGCACATCAACAAACTGGAAAAGGTGCAAAGACACGCTACTAAGTGGCTCCCAGAACTGAAGGGCAAGAGCTACGAGGAGAGGTTAGAGGCATTAAATATGCCAAAACTAGAAGACAGAAGAAAGAGAGGTGATATGATCACTACATACAAAATAGTAACAGGAATTGATAAAATCGACAGGGAAGATTTCCTGAGACCTGAAACTTTAACCCTTGTATGGCGCCTGGCTATTTAGCATGTGTCACTCACAGGCGCATGCCAAAAAAAAATTTATATATATATTTTTTCTTCTAAACCTGTTAATTTGTGTTCACTGATCATGGGAAAAATAATAAAAAAATCGTAAGTGGCATATACTGCCCACTATAGGACGGGGAAGTCTGGCAAAAAACAGGCGCTGACTCAGCGTGCGTCCCAGACGGTTTGTTGCTCGCCAGCTGCCAGGCCGGAGTTGCCACAAAGAGATAATTACCTAATTATTTCAATGCCTTTGATTGGTTTTTTGTAGTTTTTTGCTGTAATATTATTCAATAGTGTGTAGTGTGATATATTTATATAATAAAATGAGTGAATCATTGCTGTACTCAAAAATATGGTGTGCATATTGTTGATTCAATTATGTTCATCAAACAGTGAACAAATACTTTGTCAGTTATTGCACTATATACACAGGTTATATATAAGTATCTGCATGTTTTGTTCACCATAACGAACCACTAAGTTACTATTATGAGTCAAAAAGTAACGAGGAGTGACCGCCACACACCAGCCAGCCACTCACTCCCTCAACACCTCACTCCCCCACATTCTCCTACCACCATACTGTTTTTGCTTTTATTCACTATATACAGACGTTATATATAAGTATCTACATTCGTGTTCACTATAACGAACCACTAAGTTGGTATGCTGAGTGGCAGTGGCAATGGCAGCCAGTGGCAGCCCGCCACTGGCTGCCACTCCCTCCCTCCCTCACCTCACCTGACTTGCCACCATTCTCCTCCCACCATACTGTTTTGGCTTTTATATACAGACGTTATATATAAGTATTTACATGTTTTGTTCACCATAACTGTACATCTAAGCTTGTATGGTGAGTAAAGGCACAAAGACGTAGCTACTCACACAGTCAGCTGGTGGCGGCCGCCCTCAAGGCCAGACGCACTAATATTTCTCCTCCAACAATACTGTTTGTGGTGTTATTACGCTATATACACACATTATATATAAGTATCTACCTGTTTTACTCACCATACTTGTACAAATAAACTGGTATGGTGCCCAAAGACCATAGTGGTCACCAGTAAACAACATGGTAAGTCGTGCAAACGACGCCACCTCCCTCCCCAAAATGGCGGCTCCCAATCTTCTATTGCTGTTTATGCCCTCTATACACACGTTATATATAAGTATCTACATTTGTGTTCACCATAGCGAACCACTATGGTGAGTGCAGTCAATAAAAGGTGGCCACACACAGTCAGAAGACAATGCCACCACCCTCCTTCCCACAGCATTACTCCTCCCTCCATGGAGCACAGCGCTAAATATCACCACAATCCTGCTATTATCAGAACCCTGGTCAGTTTTATCACAGTCAGGGGTCTTCTGTAATAATATCATCAGTACATAGTAGCATGAACAAGTATATTATGACAATTTTAGGCGATGCTGTGGTCACAAGCTGAACAGCAGTGCTGTGAGCTCATGCTACGTGCGTCAGGCTTGGTAGCTCACTCAATACTGAGGCCCCTAGCACCCGGGAATTTGGCCCACGATTTAAAAAAAAAATGGCGTCTGTTTACAAGAGCCCTGATGAAGGTGTGGTGAACCCCGTGTATCCGCGGGCCATTTAAATCTTGCGTAGTACTCAAAAGCATCATATGATGCGATGCACAACTTAAGGGTTAAGAACAAGAGGTCATAGATTTAAACTAGCTAAACACAGATGCCGAAGAAACATAAGAAAATTCACTTTCTCAAACAGAGTGGTAGACGGTTGGAACAAGTTAGGTGAGAAGGTGGTGGAGGCCAAGACCGTCAGTAGTTTCAAAGCGTTATATGACAGAGTGCTGGGAAGACGGGACACCACGAGCGTAGCTCTCATCCTGTAACTACACTTAGGTAATTACTTAGGTAATTACACTGCACATAAGGGGCATAACTGGTCGACCCCTCACAGTGTTCAAGAGAAAACTTGATAAACACCTCCAAAGGATACCTGATTAACCAGGCTGTGACTCATACATCAGGCTGCGAGCAGCCGCATCCAACATCCTGGTTGACCAGTCCAGCAACCAGGAGGCCTGGTCGACGACCGAGCCGCGGGTTCGCTAAGCCCCGAAAACACCTCAACCAGATGTGGAGTGCTGCAAGCTGAGAAGTCAGGTGACTGACAGTAGTCACAGTGTTGACATAGATAGCTGCATTGTAAGCACACCTCCATGTGGTTAGTGCAGGCTTGTTCCTGATTTTAATTTTTGGGATGGATGTGAAGGTTTTTGCACATTTCCCTTAAATATGATGCCTGTTTTTCACCTTACATTAAATACTGTAGGTACATTGGAGTTAATCAGCTGTTCTGGGTTGCATTCTAGGGAATGGCTAGTTGGTGGCTAGAGGTTCCACAATAAGCCTTATAGTCATCCTGTTCCTGACAGTGTGAAAAAATAATTAGCAAACGGTAGAGGTTAGAGATGTGAGGCATTGTAAGAGCTTTAGAACATGTTCCTTTACTCATTTCAGTTCTAACACTACACTAAACTTTGTTCATTTCAGTTTTAAGTTGCAGAAGAAAAGTCTGTATATGTAGATTTGCAATTTTTATATTATCTATGATGTATTTGTTATACATTTGTTTTATTTTTTGCATTTTTGCCATTTCACAGGGTTTGCAGAACAAGTAGAAGCATTATATCCTTACACTGCAATGAATGAAGATGAACTCACTTTTGAAGCTGGAGCCATAATATCTGTGATAGATAAGGAAGATGCAGCCTGGTGGAAAGGGACCCTTGAAGGTGCTATTGGTGTCTTCCCTTCCAACTATGTTCAGCCATACACTGGCATTTCTTCTGTGGCTACCGTTGGAACTCCAGATGGGGAAGACTCCTTGTGTTGTAAGTACCATTGATTTTTTATTTTTTATTGTTAATTATGACATGAACACTGTTTTTTTTAGACTCCTATGCATTTTGCCCTCAACAGACATTCAAATGTTATGCAGAAGTGTTCGGAGAAACAAGGTAATACGCTTGCAAACTTATCAGATATCTTTCCTTCAGTAAGCATGTTTAATTTTAAGGAAGTCTAACAAAAATTGTAGTGTATGTATTTGTGAATCCTCAGCCATTAGAAAATGAAACATTGTACACATTGCAGTGCTGCAGTGTGTTTCCTCTTCCCACCCACCATAAGGATAACATTTAAAGACTTTTTGCCTGAAGGAATTTTGTTTTGAACTGACAGTAATTGATGTTTAGTACTGTTGAGAACCAAGAGAATTGGGTTCTACTTATAATTACCAAGTATGCAAAATAACATTTCTCTGGTTATTTTTACATAGTAGGAAACAAATTTTGTTATTATACATCAAAATTTATTAATTAGAAAATTTTTGGCACTTGTGGATAATCATGCCCAAGAATATTAAAATAAAAAAACAAGCATTGAATGTAATGAAACACCTTTCTGGATGAGTCCCAGTTGCTCCCTGGAGCTGTCTCGCTTAGATGGCTCCCAACTACTAGGTCACAATAGGCACAGAGTTCTGTTTGGGCTGCCGGGGGACTAGAGCCAGAGGAGGTGCAGAGAGCAGGTGACACTACTACTCCACTGAGAAAGCATCCTGAAAGTCAGTGAACTAGTTCAGACCACAGCCATGTTCAAAAGAAATGAAACCTTGAAACTGCCAAATGAACTCCCCAAACAATGTAAACAAACAATCAAATCTCTCAAAACTAGTTTAAGCTCATTAGCACTTAAATAAGGAAGAGCCGGAGCTCCAGGTCTTCCCTCCAGCCTTCCAAGTCAGTTCTGGAGCAGAGGTGAAGACCATGAACACCATCCCACAGACCTGGAAGGGCAGTGGGTGGGGGGTTGAAATCAGGGAACCACCAGGGCTCATCGAGAAAAAGGGATTTCATTATATTCAACACTGGTTTTCTGGGGAAAGCTAACAACCCATGGAGAAGAAAGATGAGGAAGGACATACCTGGGAGGAGTGGAGACTGCAGGTAAATAACATAAAGAAGAGTCAACTGGCCAAGAGAGATGAACCAAGGCAACACTGACATGATGAGGCCTAGGAACATTAACTATATACCGGGCCACCAAGACCCTGTTAGACTGGCAAAACCCCTGCATCCGGATATCAGACCAGGACATGCTAGCAAAGACTGCTGTGAGAGCAGCATACCTACAAACTTCATGTGCATGAGGTTAGACTGCAGGTTGGCTGGACTTAATAGCATTGAGGGCAACCTGAGAAATACTAGCCTTGGAACATGGAACCAAAGGATGAGAATCAATCTACAAACCATCTACCAAAGCTGAATCTTTGGCATGAAGGTAACAGCGAAGAGTTGCCATTGGGCACAGCACGTGATGCACCCCTCGTTGAACCAAACAAACATCAACAACCAAAGGGAGCCGGTCGGCCGAGCTGGCAGCACACTGGATTTGTGATCCTGTGGTCCTGGGTTCGATCCCAGGCGCCGGCGAGAAACAATGGGCAGAGTTTCTTTCACCCTATGCCCCTGTTTCCTAGCAGTAAAATAGGTACCTGGGTGTTAGTCAGCTGTCACAGGCTGCTTCTTGGGGGTGGAGGCCTGGTTGAGGACCAGGCTGCGGGGACACTAAAAGCCCCGAAATCATCTCAAGGTAACCTCAAGAAATCATCTCAAGATAACCCTCTGGAAGCCTGCTGACTCATTCATCTCAAGATAACCCTCTGGAAGCCTGCTGACTCATTCATCTCAAGATAACCCTCTGGAAGCCTGCTGACTCATTCATCTCAAGATAACCCTCTGGAAGCCTGCTGACTCATTCATCTCAAGATAACTCTCTGGAAGCCTGCTGACTCATTCATCACCAGAAGAGGAGGAGACAGCTGCAGATGAGCATAATGTCCACCCAGGCCAAAAGAACAAAGACCCCACCTCTCGAGAAGAGCATGTAGCTCCCTGACCCTACAACTAAGGAAAGAACCAGCAAAAAATCTGCTTTCTGGAAATAATCACTGATCAAAGGGGAGACCAAGGAGAAGAAAAAAAGTGAGGATATGGTCAAGAGATCAGGAAGATGGCACATGAGCAGACCGAAGGTGAAATAATGTGCGAGACAGCTTCTAAAATGGCATCAAAGTTTTTTCAGTGCTAAACACAAGCAAGTACATATGCAAGACAAGTATATTATGACAATTTTAGGCGATGCTGTGGTCACAAGCTGAACAGCAGTGCTGTGAGCCAGGCTGCGTGCGTCAGGCTTGGTAGCTCATCAATACTGAGGCCCCTAGCACCCGGGAATTGGCCCACGATTTAAAAAAAATGGCGTCTGTTACAAGAGCCCTGATGAAGGTGGGGTGAACCCCTTGTATCCGCGGGCCATTTAAATCTTGCGTAGTACTCAAAGCATCATATGATGCGATGCACAACTTAAGGGTTAAGAAAAGAGGCATAGATTTAAACTAGCTAAACACATGCCGAAGAAAAAGAAAATTCACTTCTCAAACAGAGTGGTAGACGGTTGGAACAAGTTAGGTTAGGTGAGAAGGTGGTGGAGGCCAAGACCGTCAGTATTTTCAAAGCTATATGACAAGAGTGCTGGGAAGAGGGACACCACGAGCGTAGCTCTCATCCTGTAACTACACTTAGGTAATTACTTAGGTAATTACACTGCACATAAGGGGCATAACTGGTCGACCCCTCACAGTGTTCAAGAGAAAACTTGAAAACACCTCCAAAGGATACCTGATTAACCAGGCTGTGACTAATACATCAGGCTGCGGCAGCCGCATCCAACATCCTGGTTGACCAGTCCAGCAACCAGGAGCCTGGTCGACGACCGAGCCGCGGGTCGCTAAGCCCCGAAAACACCTCAACCAGTGTGGGTGCTGCAAGCTGAGAAGTCAGGTGACTGACAGTAGTCACAGTGTTGACATAGATAGCTGCATTGTAAGCACACCTCCATGTGGTTAGTCAGGCTTGTTCCTGATTTAATTTTTGGGATGGAGTGTGGTTTTTGCACATTCCCTTAAATATGATGCCTGTTTTTCACCTTACATTAAATACTGTAGGTACATTGGAGTTAATCAGCTGTTCTGGGTTGCATTCTAGGGATGGCTAGTTGGGGCTAGAGGTTCCACAATAAGCCTTATAGTCATCCTGTTCCTGACAGTGTGAAAAAATAATTAGCAAACGGTAGAGGTTAGAGATGTGAGGCATTGTAAGAGCTTTAGAACATGTTCCTTTACTCATTTCAGTTCTAACACTACACAAACTTGTTTCATTTCAGTTTTAAGTGCAGAAGAAAAGTCTGTATATGTAGATTTGCAATTTTTATATTATCTATGATGTATTTGTTATACATTTGTTTATATTTTTGCATTTTGCCATTTCACAGGGTTTGCAGAACAAGTAGAAGCATTATATCCTTACACTGCAATGAATGAAGATGAACTCACTTTTGAAGCTGGAGCCATAATACTGTGATAGATAAGGAAGATGCAGCCTGGTGGAAAGGGACCCTTGAAGGTGCTATTGGTGTCTTCCCTTCCAACTATGTTCAGCCTACCTGGCATTTCTTCTGTGGCTACCGTTGGAACTCCAGATGGGGAAGACTCCTTGTGTTGTAAGTACCATTGATTTTTCCTATTTTTTATTGTTAATTTGACATGAACACTGTTTTTTTAGACTCCTATGCATTTTGCCCTCAACAGACATTCAAATGTTATGCAGAAGTGTTCGGAGAAACAAGGTAATACGCTTGCAAACTATCAGATATCTTTCCTTCAGTAGCATGTTTAATTTTAAGGAAGTCTAACAAAAATTGTAGTGTATGTATTTGTGAATCCTCAGCCATAGAAAATGAAACATTGTACACATGCAGTGCTGCAGTGTGTTTCCTCTTCCCACCCACCATAAGGATAATTTAAAGACTTTTTGCCTGAAGGAATTTGTTTTGAACTGACAGTAATTGATGTTTAGTACTGTTGAGAACCAAGAGAATTGGGTTCTACTTATAATTACCAAGTATGCAATAACATTTCTCTGGTTATTTTTACATAGTAGGAAACAAATTTTGTTATTATACATCAAAATTTATTAATTAGAAAATTTTTGGCACTTGTGGATAATCATGCCCAAGAATATTAAAATAAAAAAACAAGCATTGAGTAATGAAACACCTTCTGGATGAGTCCCAGTTGCTCCCTGGAGCTTCTCCTTAGGATGGCTCCCAACTCTAGGTCACAATAGGCACAGAGTTCTGTTTGGGCTGCCGGGGGACTAGAGCCAGAGGAGGTGCAGAGAGCAGGTGACACTACTACTCCACTGAGAAAGCATCCTGAAAGTCGTGATAGTTCAGACACAGCCATGTTCAAAGAGAATGAAACCTTGAAACGGCCAAGAACTCCCCAAACAATGTAAACAAACATCAAATCTCTCAAAACTAGTTTAAGCTCATTAGCACTTAAATAAGGAAGAGCCGGAGCTCCAGGTCTTCCCTCCAGCCTTCCAAGTCAGTTCTGGAGCAGAGGTGAAGACCATGAACACCATCCCACAGACCTGGAGGGCAGTGGGTGGGGGGTTGAAATCAGGGAACCACCAGGGCTCATCGAGAAAAAGGGATTTCATTATTCAACACTGGTTTTCTGGGGAAAGCTAACAACCCATGGAGAAGAAAGATGAGGAAGGACATACCTGGGAGGAGTGGAGACTGCAGGTAAATAACATAAAGTC
>WNGS01005997.1:6958489-7040311 GCA_020271785.1 Procambarus virginalis
GTAGCGGTTTCACCCTATTGAACAATAATTGCCGACAGTATTAGGCATGAGATACCAGTTGAGAAACGACCAAGAGAGAAACAAAAGGACAACACTAAGAGACGGAAAAATGATGACGAAAGGACAAGAAATGGTGTAAAGAGTGCCAGGCTACATCATACTGCTGCTGGGAAAAGAAAAGAAGAGTCAACTGGCCAAGAGAGATGACCCAAGGCAACACTGACATGATGAGGCCTAGGAACATTAACTATATACCGGGCCACCAAGACCCTGTTAGACTGGCAAAACCCCTGCATCCGGATATCAGACCAGGACATGCTAGCAAAGACTGCTGTGAGAGCAGCATACCTACAAACTTCATGTGCATGAGGGTAGACTGCAGGTTGGCTGGACTTAATAGCATTGAGGGCAACCTGAGAAATACTAGCCTTGGAACAGGGAACCAAAGGATGAGAATCAACCTACAAACCATCTACCAAAGCTGAATCTTTGGCATGAAGGTAGCAGCGAAGAGTTGCCATTAGGCACAGCACGTGATGCACCCCTCGTTGAACCAAACAAACATCAACAACCAAAGGACCCCTCTGGAAGCCTGCTGACTCATTCATCACCAGAAGAAGAGGAGACAGCTGCAAACGAGCATAATGTCCACCCAGGCCAAAAGAACAAAGACCCCACCTCTGGAGAAGAGCATGTAGCTCCCTGACTCTACAAGTAAGGAAAGAACCAGCAAAAAATCTGCTTTCTGGAAATAATCACTGATCAAAGGGGAGACCAGGAGAAGAAAAAAAGTGAGGATATGGTCAAGAGATCAGGAAGATGGCACATGAGCAGACGAAGGTGAAATAATGTGCGAGACAGCTTCTGAAATGGCATCGAAGTATTTTCAGTGCTGAACACAAGCAGTAGCGGTTTCACCCGTGTTGAACAATAATTGCCGACAGTATTAGGCATGAGATACCAGTTGAAAAACGACCAAGAGAGAAACAAAAGGACAACACCAAGAGACAGAAAAATGATGACGAAAGGACAAGAAATGGTGTAAAGAGTGCCAAGCTACATCATACTGCTGCTGGGAAAAAAAATGCAGGTGGGGGCACCATCAAATCAATGACCTGCTCACCATAGAGATGGCAATAAGAGACGAGTCAGAAAGACCAGATGTGAAGAGACAAGCAGAGGTTCGAACACAGGTACATCACAGGGCTGATCGGAGGAGGAGGGGAGGAAAGAGGCAGAGCTTTGGAAAACCACCCAGGATTTGACCATATAGAAAGCATCTGAAATAAAGGCTGAGGTGGCTACCAAGGAGCCAGAAGGATCACCTTTCCTGATAGGACTCCCTGGTAGTCCCCTCCCCTCTTCCCTGATAGGGGGAAAGGGGTTATCTTGAGATCTTGAGATTATCTTGAGATGATTTCGGGGCTTTAGTATCCCGCGGCCCAGTCCTCGACCAGGCCTCCACCCCCAGGAAGCAGCCCGTGACAGCTGACTAACGCCCAGGTGGGGGTAGAGAAACCGCCACCGCAACTAGTCCAGCTGAAAAGCATCCACCGTGAGGGCCTTGCAGTCAGGGAATTGAGCCATGTAGAAAGGAAAGTGCCAGTTCCTAACCGATGAAAAAAAGAAATCCTTGTAGGGATGCCAAAATGTCTCTCAAAGCCACTGGAAGGAGGCAGCATTGATGGTCCACTCTGTGATGATAGGCAGAAAAGGAGAGAGACTGTCCATGAGATTGTTGGACACTCCCCAGACATGAGCATCATGGAAACTAAACCCCAGAATCGAGCACCACCAGAGGCCTACCCTGACCAGCAGCAGGTGATGCCCCAGTCCAAACTGACCACCTCCAAAAATGAGGAAGAGCGTACATAATAACTGAGAAATGGGTCAGCCTGAAACCAACACAGAAGACAAGAACTGTGTGACAATCTTATCTGAAAAGAGGAGATGTGAAAAGGGGAAAGTGAACAAAAGGACCAAGAGACCAAGGACCAAGGTGAACCTAAAAACTAGGCTAACACAATCTGCCAACATGTGAGATGAGCAGAGTTGAACACAGCAACCAACTCCCGGGGCACAGGGATGCACACAGCTTAGGCAAAGCTGCTGAAACCACTATGACTAGCAACAAAGTTCTTCACTTCAACCCCAAACCATGCAAACCAATATCCTCATGGAGTCAGTCAGAAAATCTCCACAAGAGAAAGAAAATGCACAACCACAGCCAAGTGTGAGCATGCCTGCAAGTCATCTGTCACAAGGGCTGCAACACCAAAGGCAAATGGGCTTGAAGCTTCATCAATCCTATATCCTGGGAAAAGAGAGGAATCTCTTTGACTTTGGGATCTTTGGAATCTCAAAAGGCAGCCAGTATGGTGAGGAAGGCCTAAACTTGAAAGAGGCAGTATCCATCAGAGAGCCAAAATCAGAATCATGCTGGGGGCACCCAAGAGGAAAGCTACTTTCGGAAGGACGAATTCAGTGGACCATATGATACATGGAAACGAACCTTGGTGGGAGTTGCAGAATGATCAAAATCATAAAAGGAGGGTGGGTAAGAAAATCCCTCATCCTGAAGTAAACAATCCTTGTTGGAAGGGATAAAGGACCACGTGGGATCTAAGGGAGCACACAGACCCCAATCAGATTCTTCCAAAGCCCCAGGAAGCCAAACACACTGGCTCTGGGGTATAGCTGGAGTCCATGCTCACTGCCTGGGACTGAAAAGCTGATTCCAAAGAGAAGGTCTTGGAAGAATGGGTCAGTTGAAAGTGTGTTAAGAAAACCTCCAAAATATTGGTAGGACTAGGCAGCTGAACTACCTCCATGCCTGAAGCAGGAGGAGCCACCTCCAGAGAAGGCCGAACCACATCCCAAGTTGAACCCCACCCCAACTCTAAAACTCTGGAATGATTTGGAGCCAGAGGTGGGTGGAGGGGAGGATGGCTGGGCACATCAGACCTGAAGGAAAAGAAAGAGGAGTCGCAAATAGAGTTAATGTGGAAATCACCTACACCTCCAATTCTGGGTCCCTAAAAGCAAGATGGGCCGACTCCAGAGCATCCAACCAGTCACTAAACTGTAAACACTGAAGCATTTATGCTCTAACTGCATGATAAGCTTGTACTTCACTAGGATGGCTTGAGAAAAAGAACCTCCTGGCAGGGAAGGGAAAAAAATCCCTCATGACCCCATGACTCGGTGTCATATGTGTGTCACTGACCCGACATGTAGCATGGCAGAGGCAGAAAGAATGATTGTCGTCTTGTGGCATAGACGATCGACAGCCCTCAAACTCACTCAATGCAAGAATGAGCTTAGAGGAAATATCCATAAGATATTCCAAAAATACCAGGGGCTAGATTCACAAAGCAGTTACGCAAGTACTTACAAACGTGTACATCTTTCCTCAATCTTTGATGGCTTTGGTTACATTTATTAAACAGTTTACAAGCATGAAAACTTCCCAATCAACTGTTGTTATTGTTATAAACAGCCTCCTGGTGCTTCGGAGCTCATTAACTGTTTAATAATTGTAAACAAAGCTGCCAAAGATTAAGAAAAGATGTACAGGTTTGTAAGTGCTTGCGTAATAGCTTCGTGAATCTGGCCCTTCGTGAATCTGAGAACTGGGTATTCTCACTAGGAATTATATAAGTAGACCAACGCAACCTAGTTAACGTTACTGTGAAAGCCTACCTCGGCCTGCTGTGTCAAACCCCTAACCTTTGTGCCTGAACCCTTAGTGTGCCCCAACCAGCCAAAATGTTCACCGCATCCAAGGGTTTAGACAGAAGGGTCAAAGACCTCCCTGATACACCTGAGGTCCGGCCTCTAAAGAGCAAACTCCTGAACACACCCCGAGAAGAGAATTAGCAATGCAGAGACAGCACTAGTGCGCCCACAGGGACGGTAGCCCTAAACATATGTAGCTCCAAGCACCTTACATGCAGGTCCACACAACACAAACTGGACAGAAAACATGCTTATGAACCTAAGGGAGACCTGGAGCTCCACATCCCCTTCCCCTTCCGTTATTGGCGAGGGTTTAGTAATTACCCAAATGTAATTACCTAAGTGTAGTTACAGGATGAGAACTACGCTCGTGGTGTCCCATCTTCCCAGCACTCTTGTCATATAACGCTTTGAAAATGCTGACAGTCTGGCCTCCACCACCTTCTCGTTGTTCCAACCATCTACCACTCTGCGAAAGTGAATATTTAATACTGTATTTTTGTTGGCAACTTTATTTAGATTGCTTAAGTCAATGCTAACAAGTCCATGCTAGTTTCAACAGGCTCAATCATTTGTTTACATTGTTTGGGGATTTTGTTTGGCAATTTTGAAGCTTTGGTTCTTTTGAACCCAGCTGTGGTCTGCATTGGTTTGCTGACTTTCTGGATGCTTTCCTGGTGGGGTGGCAGAGTGTCAACTGCTCTTTGTGTCTCTGTGAGGTATCCAGGTTCTGGTTCTGGTTCCCAGTAGGCCAAACAAAACTCTGCAGCTGAGGTGATCTAGTAGTTGGGAGTTATCTCAGCGAGATAGTTACAGGGAGCCAAGAGAGGCTGGAGGCCCCAGAAATTTTTGTTTAGACCATACTTGGTATTTTTTATATTTAGTTTGCATTTTCTCTCATTCTTAAAAAATAGGAACTTATTAAAACTTCAAGAATTCATGTTATCAGGATTTAATTAAAGGCAATATGAAATTCTGTGCATTCAAGATAGCATATGGAACATGTGTTTTATTTATTGATTTTTTTTGTGTCTTTTAATGCATTTAAAAAGTAGAAATTCAAAAAAAGGAAAAAAGAAAGAAAGATTATGGATGTGCATATGGGTGTGTCCTTCTGACAGATATTCCACAGCCCAGGGATTAATTCTTGAAATGCTTGATGGAATTGGAAGCGATATTAGATGTGTCTTGTGGCTGATGCGAGATCGTAGAGCATATATATCCAGCATGAAAAGAAAGAAATAATTGTCAAATTGCCAGTGACCATGCTACCTGTTGTACATACTTTATAATAATGTATTTTCTGTTCTGTTTGGAAAGTATTTATTGTTTTCATCTTAATAAACTGTACAGTAGACTTATGCAGTGTAAACTCTCACAATATATGTATTGGGCGGGACAACCACATCTTTAAGACAAATAGAAGCTCAAGGGTGCTAGGTGTGGCTTGGGGGTTTTCTTCTTTTAACTGTTTCTTTTAACTGTTTTTGTTCTTGCATTGCGACACTTCCCAAATGGGCTTTTCTTAAGTTTTTGCACATTTTAGATAATATTTTTGCATCATGTCCCTTCAAACATTCTGCAACTCTCATTGCACTTAAAGTTGCTCCAGTGAAGAAATTAAAGGTAATGTTTCCTCTCGTTCACCTCATTAATGTGTCCAAAGTATTCATGACGAAGAAGTGGCAAGAGTGTTTGCTGTACAGGTTTGTACTCCACAATACCATAAAGTTCAGTTAGGTGTTTTGTTGAGTTACTGTACGTGTAAAAGTGGTGACTTTGGAATGCATCTGGATTTTTCCAGTAACTTTGTACGGTTCAATTTTGTGTACATATAACTTTTTTCAGGATACATTCATTTCTCCTTGTGTGAAGGCATTCTGTATATTTTTATCTTTTTTATATAGAAATACAGTATCTTAAATGAATTGGTATGTAAATATAAGGATGTTCACATAAAACTTTATAACTTTTAATTACAAGGAATATTTAATGAAAATACGTATGGTAGTGAAATACTGGAGTGGATGTTTGGCTGTGGTGACTAGAAGTTGGTGATTGTTGGGATGGGAGGCAGTGGACATTGGTGTTAGTGGATGCTTGCATGTTGGGGTGGAATATGGTAGGTGTATCTGAATGTCCGGGTAGATGGGACTCGTTAGCCTGGTAAGGCATCCCATCTAGGGGGAAGGAAAACCCTGATTCTAAACCTCCACTGCCTTGCCGCCATACCCCCTCTTTTGGGAAAGGCTTCAGTAGTCAATCTCGAAGTTGACTCGAGGAGTTGGAGCCCCTAAAGCAGTTTGTTGTTGACCTCGACCTCGCTCTGGCAGCTCCTGCGACGTTGCTGGAACTATGTGTATTGGCATTTTCCTTTCCATTGGATAATTTCAGCAACGTGGAGAGGGGGGACCTGTTGCATGGGTAACAGCTTCTCCTCCATATCGACATACTCAGGCTTTGCGCCCTGGAGAGCAACCAGAGCGCAACTCCATAGGCACCCGAGACTGAAGGATGCCATGAATCCGAATGTCAGAGTTGGTGAAAAGTTACAAAGATTGTTGTTATTGCTCATTTTCCACTTCAACTTATTTTCCACTAAAACAGATGGGATCTGGTACAGATTTATCTGTTTTAAACAAAATTGTACTGTATATATATTTGGAATGCTTCTTATTTTTGCTGAAGAAAGCAATATGTTTTGGCTTAACTGCCCAGTGATCCAAAGCTACCGTCTTTCTTCTAATTTGGTTCATGATATAGCAGCGATTTCTTTCAAGGTTTCAATTACAGCCAACCTTCTATTTGTATGGGGGCTACAGCCCTGTGAAAATTGTTGAAATCAAACTTTAAGATATATGGGGAGAAAAAGAGCATTACATTCCAGAACAGTGACTACTTAATGGACTAAACATCGATTTGAACATTATTTCAAGAGCCCCTCATTTGCCAGCTCCACATAAATTGAGGTCTGCCATTAACCTATCAGGTCTTGTTTTGTTCAAGTTATTTTTGGTGGTTGTGTGTTTTATTTGGTCACAGCCTTTCAATCAACTTTCTTTATATTCATTTATGCAGTTCAGTCAAGGTTGGCCAACAATTCTTGCTTTGGATTCCTGCCTCTGCATTTTGATGTGGCAAAGCTAAGTCTCATTACTGATCACAACCAGTTGTTTTACTTTCAGTGCTACTTGACATGATGACTGAACTCGAGGAAGCAAACCTCTGCTTGGTGGTGTACTGATCACAACTCTATGATCACAAGAGCTATTAACTGCTTCCAGAATTTTTCCTTTTGGGTTCAGTGTCACTGTCACCCTCAGGAGTGCTTAGCCTGCTGTGTGTAGATTTTGACACTGTTGAATGTTTTATTTGGCAGTGCACTTATGACACGGCTGCTAAGCATTGTACTCGTGTGCATAAATACTTCATAGTTGACTCAGTTTTCAGCTTCTGTGATTTTTTTCAGGATTTCCTGTTTTTAGAGGATGAATTAGCCCTTCTGGTTTAGATAACTTGAGCCAAGTCCTCAGAATTGTAAGATCTCTACTCAGATCTCAACAATAAGAAGCAATTTGGCTCCTTATTGTTCTCCATAAAGAGTTCAACTTCCCAATCAATTCTGCTAGCTGCAGGTCCTATTGGACTATGATCTCTGCTTGTACAGCCACAAACTGGAGGATGGTTGATTTGGGTTTTTGATTCCTCCTTTGTCACTAGAAAGGCTACTAACTCCACCCTTCTGCTACAGTTACGTAGTGATTGGTTTCATAATGGTCTGCCACTCTAAAGCTTCTTCTAGTCATACCTATGTCTTGTTCAGGAACAGTGACTGGGTCTCTGAACGTGACTTTTGTCTGCTGGAGTTTAGTTCATTCTCAGCCCCTTTGCTCCGGTACTTGGTCCCCACTTTCTCTTGGCTGGCAGGCATTCCTCTGTTTTAACTGGGAAAGTGACTGTTCTATCAGTCTAATGTTCTCCATCAATAGGACTTACTATTGTTTTATTTTATCCTAAGAGGTGACTTCCAGGTTGCACAATGTGCAGGTTCCCTTTTTAAAGCTCATACTCTCCAGTGTTTACTTATTACTGACTGGCAAAGTGAGATCTAGCTCTTTTTGCCCCGCCACCTTGCCATTTATACCTGGCACGATAGTTACCTCAACATTAATGTTTTCATAATATTTCTTTTTGAAGTTATGGATGGAATTGGCTTCAGCAACCACTTCAGTGCATTCCACTAGGCAACCACTGGTACAAGGAATGAGAACTTCCTCACATCTCTTCGATTCAATTGAGTGTCCAGCTTTCCCCAATGTCCCCTTGCTCTACCTTTCTTTAATTTAAATAGGCTTCATTTATCCATTTTATCTATTCTCCTCAAGATCTTGTACAATGGGGCCTCGACTTACGATGCTAATCCGTTCCCAGAGACGGATCATAAGTCGAAATATCGTAAGTCGAAGCGATTTTTCCCATAAGAAGTAAAGGGAATTGAAATAATCCGTTCCCCACCCTCCAAAATATTAACATACAAATACATTTTATACTGAATACAATGTTTTTTCTAACTACAGTACAGTACCAAAGTTTCTCTTACCTTTATGGAGGGCTCTTGATGGCGTATGGTCGATGGTGATGAGGGGGGAGGAGGAGAATTGTTACTGTTTGGAAGGGGAGTTCCCTTCCATTATCACATCAGGCAGTGATGTTTTCTCTGGGGTACTCTCTCTCCTACGTTTTGCCTGAATACCACTAGGACCTGGTTGTGGTTCAGTGCTTGTTTGTCTCACTACAAATTTTTCAAGAGACATTTGTTTTTCCCTTCGTTTTAACATTTGTCTGTAATGATGCATCACAGTGTCATTGAATAGGTTAAGGCAACGGCCTACTGCACCTTGATTTGGGTGAGTCGTTTCAGCTAAGGTTTGCAATTCTTCCCATCCTGCACACATTTTCTTAATTGTTGAGGAAGAGACATTCTGTACTCTTGTTTCTGCTCTATGATCATCCTTACATGGGTTTTCATATGTTGAGCCTTACCACTGACTTTCCTGGGACTCATGGCGTGATATATAATAATTATTTTAATGTTCAAAATGCAAAAAATCACCACAAAAGCGGAATTTCTTATAGGCGCGATCGTCACTAAGCGGGCAGCTGTAGTAAACTGAGGCACGTCGGCCGCGTGACTGGGAACCACGCGCTCGGTCGACCCGAACGTGTACCAACAAATATCGGAAGTCGACGACACCATCGGATGTCGAGTCGCATTTTTCGATTAAATTTACATCGTAACTCGAAATTAGCGTAAGTAGGGGCAATCGTATGTCGAGGTGCCACTGTATCTAGTTTTCATATCGCCCCTGTTTCTTCTCTCCTCTGAGGTTGTGAGGGAGATGTCAAGTTTCTGACCTGCCAGAAACCTTTGTCAGCTTCAAACTGAGTCAGCTCAGCTGGAGAGGTTAATCATATTGCTTTTCTTTGTCAGCATCTACAGCCGCTAGAGCTCTGCCTTTGTACTGATTCTAAATGTTTTGACTACCCTATATTTTGCTGTTACTTTTATCTTTTGTCAGCCTTTGCACCACATGTTTCATCTGAAGCCTGATTCATCCTCACTTGGTATGGTTGCATGATCACTATTTTATAACATTTTGTGGGTTCGAGTATCTTGTGCACCTGTTCACAGAGTGAATGTGACTCCTTTCTGTTACCCCTTCTCTTGTGGTCAGCACTTCATTTGCTTTTATCAGGACTCAGTGTTGCTGTTCGTGTCCCTTTCGATCCCTTTCGAAGCAATAAGTGATCTTACTTCTGGGGGTGAGTGGAGGGTGGTATTTATTAGTATGGAACAGTAAAGTTTTTGCAGCAAGTTAAAATATTTCTGTTGATTGCCTCACCAACATGAAGGAACGTTACTGAAGATTTAACTTTATTATTCTTTAATTTTGTTTGAGTTACTGATACTTGGAATTTACAAAATTGTCAGAAAGCTAATTAAAAGTAGAGTATTGTGAGTGCTCAGCAACATTGGAAATGTTCATGCCTTGTGTTCCTTTGATGGCAACCATAGCTAAGTGGTTTATTGCAGGGAAGGAATCCTATTGCTTTTACCTTAATATTCATATCTGGGTTTGCCTGATATGTATTTTAATTATGAGCAAATTACTAAATTTAAATTTGTCTTTATCTACTAATTATATTTAAGAGGTACAATACTTTAATGAAGGACTGAGTCTTGCCTTAAGAATGCAAAACTAGCCTTCCATAGGTCTTCCCATTTCAGTGTTACCTTTTCTCAGTGGGAGGGGTTTTGAATTTTGAAAATCTGGGGAATGTGGAAGTAGAAAATTAAAAATTGAACCACAGATAAATCACAGGACAGTTGACTCTTCGAGTTATGAAGTGTCTTATATGGCCAAAGGGTACGTAGACACAATAAATGTGTTCAGTCATCTAGGGATGAACCTTGTGGTCCTTTTGGGGCAAGAGACACCTAACCCCTTTGGTTTGACTGTTATTTCTGAGAAATCAAGCTGGGGTTGCACCTAACAAAGATTAGATGAATAAATATTTGTTTGGTGCCTGTGACATGCTATAATGCCAGAAAAATTTAGTATAATTTTATAATAGGAAAGAAGGGTATTGCCAAGACAAGAGACATCATGTTGTCTAATGATTAGCACATTACATTGCAAGTGAAAAGACCTAGGCTCAAGTCCTATGCCCCTATGCAGGGTGGGAAAGTTGGTGTCCATTCTTTCACTTTCACCTCTGTGTACTCTGAATAATTGTGGATGCAAAACAGAGGGGGCATTATGCCTGCAGAAGAGAAGGAACTGAATAATCTACTTGGTTTCATTACCTGGCTTGAAGACTAAATCCCAGCATGACCCCCAAACCTCGCCCACCTACTCGTAAAACCTGTCAATTTTCCGAGTGTTGTCTGGTTACAGGAGTTTTACAATCATTACGTTGGCTTACAGGATTCACATACAGGGAGATGATTTTGAATTTGTAGTTCTCGTGTGCTATTCTGTACTACCTATATTGATAATCTTCGATAACTCTAGATAACCTTCCTGGATGAATGATATTCAGATTCTGTCATATGTTTCTTCTTAGAATGGATGGTAAAACATGGATTCCACATATTCATTCTATTCTCTTACAGAAATTAAATGATATTATTATTATTTTAAGATGCAATTTGACCATGTTGTCTTGAATATAAAATTTTGTCTCGGCAGCATAAAATATACTGTATTGCAAATCATAAGGACAAGATTAAGAATTATAGTATGATATATATTTCCTCTGAATTGTAATATTCTTTTCAGCATGTAATGCTTTGTGTTTTAAGACTAATATAAAATTATTATGCATGATTAAGATACTTCACCGCATTATATAGGCCACATTTACAGTATGAGCTTTGCCATGTGATACCTTTTGCCTTCCTGAAAGCAGTTTTAGAAATAGCTTCTAAATATATTTTCTCTTGAAAATTGTATTGTATTAGTCATGTACAGTATGCTGAAAGCTTTTAGCAGGTGGATGATGATGATAAGTACAGTATTTTATTCATATGTTTGGTTTACTAATTGGATTTACAGTCAAATGGCACTTGAACTATTTCCCTCTAGTTATCTATTTCATTAATTCTTAATTTATCTTGTTTCCATCTTTATTGATATATTAGTCCAGTGACTTACTGACCCATTAGAAAGTGACAATAATTCTTATTTTGTGCTAGCACATCAAGCTGATGCACATCAAGAAGTCAACACCAGCAATCAACAGCCAATTAATGCACAACTACATTCTACTCACTTCAAGACTCCGCACCAATATAGAAGCATCAAGAAATATGGGCCAATAGGCCCTTTGCAGTTACTTCCATTCTTCCCTTTAATTTACCCAATATTATACCCATTGTTTCGTGTTCTGTCTCGTGTTGAAAATTTGTTTTCACCTCATCCAAAACTGTTGTAACATATCACCTCACCCAAATGCAGGTATAAAATGAAAGCCGTTTAAATTATAGCATAGTAGAACTCTGTTTAGTGTTTGCAGGTTATAGTTGTGTGTGTGTAAACTAGTCTTTGAAAATGTAATAAGTTATTACGAAACTCGTTCAAGTGTCGCGTCAGACTAGAAATAAAAATGAATTTTGGAGAATTGATTTTTCAATTACCATCGACAGTGAAAAGAAACATAAGAAATATTGAGAAAATTCGTGTTAGAATTATTACTCTTATTTTTTCGGTCATATTTAATAATATATGTTTACAGGAAAGACTGCTACCAAAATAAATATATATATATATATATATATATATATATATATATATATATATATATATATATATATATGTATGTATGTATGTATGTATGTATGTATGTATGTAAAATATACACATATACATTCATACACACACACATACACAGTGGAACCTCGATTAACGAATTTAATCCATTCCGGCATTTAGCTTGTCATGTGAAACACTCGGTTTTCAAAACGAATTTCCCCATTTAAAATAATGGAAATAAAATTAATTTGTTCTACCACTGAAAAACATCAATATGATATTCGAGTTTTTAAATAATGGAAGCAGCCTATTTGACATACACTGAACAAAGCTTTATGACATTTTATCTTTTTTCAGATTTGTAGTTTTTTTTATTTTTCATTTTTTTATAGAAAAAGATTCGTTCAGAGTATGTCAGGTAGCCTGCTCCAATTTTTTATAACAAAAAAATTGAACAAATTTGAAAAGAGGAGAAATGTCATAAAGGTTCGTTCAGTGTTTGACAGCTAGGATGCTCTATTATGACATTTTTCCTGTTTTAAAATTTGTTAATTTTTTTTTGTATTTGTCATATTTTTTATTAATAATGGAGCAGCCTACCTGACATCCACTGACCGATCCTTTGACATTTGTCTTTTCAATACTTTCAATATTTTTTTGTTTTAATTTTTTTTTGAAAAGTGAGCAGCCTAACTGACAATCACTGAACGAACCTTTATGACTTTTTTTTCAAATTCTTTCATTTTTTTTTTCATTTATTTTTATAGAAAATGTATCAGCCTACTTGACATTCACTGAATGAACATTTTTTACATTTGATCATTTTCAATTTTTTTATATTTTATTTTCAAATTTTGTATATAAAAAACAAAAATCAATACTTTGCAACATTACAGCAGTCACCCCCTTTCCATCCCAGGATCATTAAAAAAAAAAAAAAGTTATTTGCATCGTTAGAGGTGTCAGAGAATTTGCGAGAACCAGCGGGAACGCACCATGTGCTTCTCATGTTAATCAAACGAACGCTCGCCAAATGAGAGAAATTATTGGCGATCGGCGTGCTTGTTATTCAAAATGCTCGTAAATTGAGGCGCTCGGCACTCGAGGTTCCACTATATATATATATATATATATATATATATATATATATATATATATATATATATATATATATATATATATATATATATATATATATATGCATGCATACATACATACATACATACACACACACACACAAATACACACATAGTATATTTATTTATATATTCTCTCTTTTCTCTCTTCTTCTCTATCTCTCGCTCTCTCTCTCTCTCTCTCTCTCTGATATTTTATTTAGAAAGTGGATTTTGCAGTTTGATCAGAATCCTGTGGTGCAGTATTTATTAATTTGTTAATGTTTTATTAATTTATTTATGTTGAACATACCATAGGTTTAACAAAGTATGACTGACACACTGAGTGTGTTTTATTTTATTTCATGACTTAAGTTCTATTTTGTATAAATTTGCTGATTTCTCAATTGAACTTTTACTTGAATATTCATTATTTAATTTGTTTTTGTTTATGGACAGTCTTCAAGAAATCGTTGGAAGTGTCTCAGAAAGGAGATATTATTTTGTATTAAAATGTGATGTTCAATATTTGTATTCAAGGATTCTGTTAACAAAGCTTTAAATGAATATTTTAATTTTTTTTTAGTCTAAACGTAATATGTTTTGTACTCTATGGAGAAGCTAAATCATGTTATCTGTTATGTACTGGACATTGTTTTCCCAGCTCTGTTCTTTTTAATGTTCAATATTTAATCTATACAGTAATTTTAAATTGTATATAAATTAAATAATTTAGCGCTAATAGCAATGAAAGTGTATTTTTCATATTTTGAACAATTTGGAGCATGAGTGATTATTAACTACAATATGTATTGGAGGAATTAATCAGAAACATTATTGATGAGAATAATATGTTAGGTAGATAACCTTTGGTTCATTAACAGCAAAATGTGATGTAGCAAGAATCTGGTGATCAGTTTTATATTACAAAGGCAATTTAATAAGAGAATGTTGTAATTGCAAGACAATTTGATTAACAGTTTACAGTTATAGCCTCTTATTAATGATTTGACTGTTACTCCAGAGGGAAACTTAATAAACAAAATGTAATCTTGTACTGTTGGTTACAGTTTGTTACTGGAAAAGATAAAAAAGTGTTTTATGCATCTACTGCAAAGATATACAGTACTTACTTGATTGAAGAGAGCACAAAGTACTGATGACGACGTAGAGGATCTCCAAGATAAGAGTGAACTTTGGTGTGTCTTACACCAAACTGCAAAGGTGTGCAGGAGTCATTGTGTTATGCTAAATTCTATAGCAACTTTCTTTGTCCAAATGCATATATTTTGAGGTATGGAATTATTGTTGTGCATATGTACAGTAGTACAGAATAATAACAATTCACAGTTTAAGGGAATTTCATGGGCTTTGCTACTGTTATGTAGAATTAAAAATTGTAAATAAACAGTTTAAGGGTTCTGCATCTTTGCATAATATCTTGCAAGTTCGGGCATTTTTCCACTTGCAGATTAATAGTGCCTCTCCAGTAATTCTAACATGATGGTGGAAACAAAATTCAGTATATACTGTACTATGAGTTGCTTTTAATATTACTGTAGAATCCTTATGACTATGGTGGTTAATTAATTGAAGAATAATATTTTTTTGGTATGCAATAGGCATGCTTTAGGAAATGACACAAAACTCTGGATTTTATTAATGATTACAAGTCCTAAGGGCTAAGATGAAAGACATCTGCAATCTAATTAGCAAATTCATTTTTAATCAAACTTAAACATTGTAAATATTCATTCTTAAAGGGATAAAGCATTAAATTACCCGGTACATTCATTTCAGTATTGAGCATATTTTGTATTTTATAAAGCTTTGTATATCACCAGCTTTCTTGCTACTCTGAAAAAATGTAATCATATTGTCGGTAATATTTAAAGTATTAGCTGTATTGGTTTTCATATTTAATTTAAATATTTTGTTACTTATAAAACTATCTTCAGACTGAAACCTGCAGGGTTAATTTTCCTTTTGTTGTTCTGCAGTACAGCTTGTTATAGTGCAAAATAGTAATGCAAGCACAAAATGCAGTGCTTTCTCAAAAATCTTTACCTCTGTCTAATGGATCCCTCTAAACAATAGATTTAATACGCAGAGGATTTTCCCTCATAAATTCAGATTCCTTAAAAATCTGAATTCCTAGAGGGGAATGCGGTGAAATTAAGATCGTCAGTATTTATTTGTAAATATTATTCAATATAACAATGCATTTATATTTTATAAATGTTATCTAAGCTTGTACAGTACTTTAAATTTCACAAACAAGTTTCTTAGTGAAGTTTTTCCAAGGCATGCAGACCTACTACTTATCACTCGATGTCAAATGAGAATCCAATTAGAGTGTTTCTCGAGGCCTAAGTAATTACCTAAGTGTAGTCATAGGATGAGAGCTATGCTCATGGTGTCCCGTCTTCCCAGTACTCTGTTATATAATGAAACTATTGATGGTTTTGGCCTCCATCACCTTCTCACTTGTTCCAACCATCTTCACTTTATTTCAGTTCACTTCAGCAAAAGTTAACTTTCCTATTTCTTTGACAGCTTTGTTTAGTTTAAATCTATGACCTCCTTTTCTTGAAGTTTCAGGTCTCCGATAATCTTCCTTATCAATTTTGTCGATTTCTATTACTATTTTGTATGTAGTGATCATATCGTCTCTCTTCTATTTTCTAGTTTTGGTATATTTAATGCCTCTAACGCCTTCATAGCTCTAGTCTTTCGGTTCCGGAAGGCATTTAGTTACTGAAAAAAAGAGACACAACAACTACATAGCTGTTTTCCTTGTGTGAGTGCAATCTTTCTTCTTACTTACTTAACCATTTTCACTTATAATTATTGATTTTTAATTATTTGCAAGTTGAACCCATATTTTATGCCAAGAGTTATAAGTGTTTTAGGCAAGATTAAGCGGCTAGCATAGGAGTACAGCATAGGTATTAGTGCTATTTGACATAAAAGTAGCAAAGGAAGGAGGTAATATAGTTTGTGAATAAAATAGAAAACAGTGGGGAATGGAGTAGTGATATAAAAACACTGAAAGATTCTAAGCATGATGATTTAGATCCTGTTTGCCAATGAATTACATAGCAGTGGTTGAGAGTAGTGCTCAGTTACAGTCTGAGTGAGTGGCAGTAACCGTAGGTATTGAAGGGCTACAAGCTTGGTTCAGGATGACTGCAGAATTTTAACAGGATGCAATTTTTTTTGCCTCTGAGTTATCGAAAAGATAATTGAACACATTAATTAAAAAAAAAAAAATGCACAAATATTATTTATGTTCAGAACATCATTATTTATTCATAATTTATTTATCTGAATATGATGAAATATATTACTGTATAAGAAAAATCAGTAATATATTAGCTATATTACACCTTCATTAGCTATAAGAAAAATCTGAAAAATGCTAATAAAAGAACTTTAGGGTGTGGACTGATATGATCAGGATTTTCGAGGAAGCACTGTATAAAGTTTATTATTTCTAGAACGCATTCATTTCATAGGGGAAAAATATTAGCTCAGAAAGAAATATGAAATCTCGCTGGAACATTTCTGCTTATGCAACTGTTGTTACTTATATTCTGTACATAAATGTTTATTTTACCTTGTTCTCACTTCTATTTTTTTTAAATTTGATGTACTGTACTTTGTTTTATTACTAAAGTTCTTTGTAAAAAAATTTCACATGTATCATTTATTAGGAGTTTCTTCATTAAAGATCAATACTATTGAGCCCCAACATTGAAAAGATGTGTAGAGAACATTCAAAATACATTTTTAAAATCCTGTATTCACTGTACTCGCAGAAATTACACACACGCAAACACACGCCTTAGGTAATTGCACAAACTCGCACACATCGGTGCCCGTATCTCAAGAAGTACATCAATAAACTGGAGAAGGTGCGAAGGCATGCTACTAAATGCTTCTTGGATTGAAAAACAAGAGTTATGAGGAGAAATTAGAGGCGTTATATCAACCCGTCCTCCTAATAGAACTTAGCATTTTAATGTATACTTTACCCAGGGCCAAAAATTACGTATTCTTTACCCAGGGCCAAAAAACAACTTACCCAGGGCCAAAACTTGTCATACTTGAAAATGGTAGCGGCTTGTGAAATTGACGTACTGTCATGTTTTCTGTTTTGGATCCTATGATAGGTTAGGATAAGGGCACTTTAGTATGACAGTGTCTTGAAGTTGGGAAACCTTAGGATGATGGGCTGGTTAAATATGCCAAATCTAGAAGACAGAAGAAAAAGAGGTGATATGGTCACCACTTACAAAATTATAACAGGAATCAACCAAATTGGCAAAAAGGAATTTCTGAAACCAGCTTCAAGAATAAGAGGACACAGATTCATGCTAAGGAAACAAAGATGAAAAAAATATTAAAGTTTTTTCTATGCAAACAGAATGGTTATGGGACAAATAAATCGTTCAAAGCGTTATATGACAAAGAGTACTGGGAAGACAAGACACCATAAGCGTAGTTCTCATTCTGTAACTACATTTAGGTAATTACACACTCGCCATTCTCCCATCCGAACACTACGATTTCAATAACGATTGGATGTGTGGTTGTGTTCGGATATTTGGCTGAATCACCCCCATCCCCCAGGCACAAAAAAAAAATATAATTTTTTTTTAAAGAGTACATAACAGTATGTTACTGCTTCACTAGATACTTAAAACAGCTCACAATATTGGTAATAATGTACAGTAACAGATCATATTACAGCAGAGTGCTTAATATGGGTGCTCACCAAGTGTCCAGATGTTTCTCCACATACGATATTGTAATGATGTTTAGGTGAGTATGGTGTTGGTAATTGATGGTGGAGGTGGATGCTGAAAGTTGAGAGTTACATGGAGGAGGAACATGAGAGGCTTCAGTTCAAGTTCTCTTGGAAGCCCCCTCAAAAGTCTCTTTGAGTGTTGAGTGCTTCAAGCCATCTCTTTGCATTTTTGTAAATTGTGTAGAATCTGTGAAATAACATCAGACTGAGGATTTACATCAGATGTTTTCTCCATGAACTTTAAAATTGCAGTACAGTATTAAACATTTTTTCCTCTATCTTTGCCATGTTTCCTTGAGTTCTTCTATCTTCCTCATCCTCCTCCTGCTCTAATGAATCTGAATCCTGCATTTTTGTCTGACTATTTGTTCATACCAAATTAATGTCATGAGTCATGCCTGGTGTGGTAGGTTAAAGTTAGCTCGAGGCATGCCTCCAGGTTGTGCGTGTCCAGGGTGTATGTGGGCGTCGTGGGTGGAATATGTGTGTGTGTTTGAAGCCTATTGTCGGTGTCCCGTAAAACTAACCAATCTCACGATGGTCTAATTCCAGCTCACGTTCCCTATTGGTGGGTGAACAATCCGACGCTTGGTGAATGTGGGTGTTGGGAGTGGGGTGTGAGTGTGAGTAACAAGGTGTGGGTGTCAGGAGCCAGCCCATCCTCCTAAGGTATCCTAATGTCAAGAAAACGGTCAATTTAAAGTGTCTTATCCTAACCTACAAGAGGACCCAAAACAGAAAACAGGACAGTACGTCAATTTCACAAGCCACTTCCGTTTTCTAGTCTGACAATTTTTGGCCTTGTGTAATGAATAAGAGTAAAAAGTGATGGTCTTTGTAGGAGGACAGGTTGCGGGAGCAGGATGTTGGTATCAGGAGCAGGGTGTGGGTGTCGGTAGTGGGGTGTGGGTGTCATGGTAGTAGTCATGGATGCCAGTAGTAGGTGAGGGGAGTCTGTGAAATGGTGTTGCTGGGGAAGATGATGATGTGTCCGAGTGTGGCAGTTCTTGCGTGTCTTCTGTGACCCACAGTTACACATTATTAGACAAGCACTGGATCATTTTCACCCTATATATGGGAAGGGGTCAGTGTGACGGAAGGAATGTGGGAGGTGCTAACTCGTGTCAAGAATTACAAATGGCCATATTTAATACTGGTATTTACAGTTATGTACTGTATTTTTTCTAAGTTGACGAATGTGTGTTTTTTTCTTTATTTTCATACTTCTAAAAATTTTTGGGTAGTTTTGGGTAATTTTATGTATCCATTTAATAATATGGCTTGCTAGAGAACAGTCAAATGGTGTTACTTCTTTATAACACTCACCATCGTAGTAGGTGACTGTTCACCAAGTGAAAAGGCAATGTTTGGTGTGTCGATGCCACCCAGTGCAACTTCCACCTCCTTCCTCAATTATCGCTGTTATATATATATAAATATACTCGCCTAATCCTTATTTTAAAATCATATGTAATGTACATGAGCTAGACAAAGTCAGTTATGACTGCCATCTGCTGACTATCAGGTACTTATTTACTGCTAGCTGAACAGAGAAATTAAATGAAAGAAAACATGTCTAACCATTTCTGTTCCCCCAGGAATCGAACCGGATACATCAAATTGCGAGTTGAAAATGAAGCCAACTGTACTATGAGATCCTATAACATATATAGTACACTGAAATATACATACATACATTCATACATACAGTATATACATCTACATACACTTGCAATACATATTTGTATACAGCATAATTTTATTTATGAACTTAACTGGCAAGGAATGTCAGACATTTGAGCTTATTTCTATATGGGTTAACCCTTCATGTCACTACTGTATTGTAGGTTGTAAGATTACCATTCCAAAGAATAATTTTAATTAGGGGCTTTGATTATGTAACCATTTTATCTTTAATGTCAGATTTTAGCCTCATCACAGTGAAGTAAATGACATGGGTGAGACCTAGGGAAGAACTAATGATTTAAGTGTTTTTGTGAGGCTGATCATAAGTATGTTACTCTTATCATGGTGAGACACTTTGGTTGTAGTGTGATATCATGAGGTGTGCTGGAGAGTAATGCGTGTGTGTATAGTTGTTTAGCCTGTGCTCCTAATGTTGTGTTGTGCCGAGTGCTTCTTGTGGAAGAGACATGATAAGAACAAATGTAGTGCTTAAGAATTGTGTTAAATATACTATTATTAATCATTATGGATTAGTTTTAAGAATGCATGCTTTTGACTATTGTGGATAAAACTGAATAGGATATGTAAAATACTTTGTTCATTCTTGATAATATATATATATATATATATATAAAGGTGTAATATGACACTAGAAATGTATACAGTATACTGTGAGTCTCAACGGAGTAGTTATACTACCAGGAAATATTGAAAAATTATATTTTAGCTATAAATATGAGTACATCATTTTAATTTTGTTGTCAATGTTTGTATAAAAACAGAGATTATAACAGTCAAGAAGTTGTAGGTTTGTTGATTTCTTTCATATGAATAATTATAGGCTTACATTCCAAGGGAAAATTTTTCTTTACAAATGTAAAGCAAGAATCAAGTTATTTTCAACTTGTTATGTAGCATATGAAAAACACACTAATAACGATAATTCTGAAATGGCTGCTTCATGAACAAATGCATTAATTCTCTGTTGTGCTACTTGATAATATACAGTATTGTACAGCATAATGCACAGAGAGCATTTATCATAAGATCTCATTTTATAATGATCTGAGTGCATTTGCCAGCATTTTTCATATAATCTTTCTCCTATTTTGTATAACAATGTAATGTAATATTGTTTAGATTGAGTTAAACACTAAAGACATTTTATAATGAGAGATAATTTTGTTGAGTGTGCTACTGAGCCAAGTTTTTCTCAGGTAGTTCATACTTCCTTATGGTTGTATTTTATCACTTAATCTTATATTAGTAACAAAGACCTTAGCCCATTTAGTAGTGTAGGGTCCTATAATAATAATTATTTTCATACTTATTACCAATTTGTTCTTAACGATACATGTAAAAATGAATTGGGCTTACACTACATCGTTGAAGGGCTCAGTTAGCTACTTTTAGAAGTTGTTGTTGTTAATGTTGTTGTTGTGCACAGCTGCAAGTATACAGGTACAGTATGGGGGTCTGTAGCAACCCAGGAAGTGACTCTTTGCTTAATGTGCATCAAATTATGCCCAAGAGATTATCATATGTATATAATGTGATGGAGATGTTGTGTGTGTCTGCCTAAACAAGAGGAGGAGGAGAGGGTTATGTTTATCAAATTTGCAATACTTGACAGTAAATTTGTTATAATTAGTAAGTACACTGGATTATTATTTTAATGCATCATGAGTGAAAGGATATTTTTGATTATGATAGAAGTTTTTCATGCAGTTCTGTGGCTGTGTAATTTTGTATATATTTATTATATGGCTGTTTGACAAAAACTAAAACACGATTTATACTGTATTGTCCTTTTATTTATAAATGACTAAATAGCTGTTTAACTTCACGACAGGAACCACTTAATTCTTACACAGGCATGAACAATTTTGCTTTACATTTTTTGTTTACTTTCACGAACTGATTAATGATTAGCCTTTAATTTCCTTTATGCCTTTTTGTGTTTTTCTCATGTAATTTGCTATCAGAATAGTTACCATGCATGGGGATATTTTCCTTAATATGTGAAAAGTGAAGATAATATAGTTTGTGTTTGACAAGGCCATTCCCACCTGCCAAAATTGTTCACATGTATGTAGTATGCCAGCAGCGGCAGAATAACTACAATATAAGAGAAGTGGTTGTATGCTTTGATTTCTTGTTGAACATATTGAATGCTTTATTCCCTGCTTACACGTAGTCGTGCAATGTGTACATTAACCATCGGACATGTTGATCTTCTTTTCGTGAAATTAAACTACACTAGTTCTCAGTTACTTTTTTATTTTTATGCTCAGTATATTTATACTCTACAGTTCTATTAGAGAAATATTTGTACATCATTTAAACAAAATTGGAAGTTAAGAACCACCTCAGTGGTTCTCATACCCAACTCAACAGTGTAAGGTTTAAATAAGTGAAAATACAGTACATATCTGTTGGAAAATGTTAAATAAAATCAGAAAAATATGAAACAATGTTGTGAATGGAACAATGTGGCAGAGGAAGCTCAGCATGGACAAATGCCATGTGATACAACTGGGTTATCTTCTTCTTGAGGTTATCTTGAGATGATTTCGGGGTTTTAGTGTCCCCGCGGCCCGGTCCTCAACCAGGCCTCCACCCCCAGGAAGCAGCCCGTGACAGTTGACTAACACCCAGGTACCTATTTTACTGCTTGGCTTGAGCAAACTACACCAACACTACAGTATTGGCTGATAACCAAGACGACCGATAATTATATAAGTAGTTTACTCCCATGTGAGGCTGAAGATGTTGTGTGATATTCCTGCCTCATAAAAGTAAAAAGTATACAAGAAGTTGGGTATCAGATTAAAAGACAAAAATGCTTTGAAAAATAATGGAGGAACTGCAGCTACTAATATTGGAAGAGAGAAGAGTGAGAGAAAATGATATATAAAATAATGATGAGAAAAGCAAAACGAATAATAAAGTAATGTAAAATAATGAAGAGAAAAGACCAAATGAATAATAAAGTAAGTAATAAATAGAACTAAAGAGCATACACTCAGACTAGAAAATTAAGGTGTAAGAACAATGCATGGATATAATTCTTCTGTGTGAATATGTAACTATAATGTTAAAGAGAAGGAACTTCATAAAATGCTTCACAAAAACCTCGACAAATTCTCGGAGTGGGCAGACAAATAAGGGTTAAGTTCACCCAAACAATTGGAAGGTAATGAAGATGGGGAAAGGAAGATAGAAGACCAGAAGGAATCTGCTCAGTAAGGGGAAGGCAACTACAAGCAGCTTACATTTTGTATAGTACTGTTTTATGTGAATTTTGATTTACATGAGTAATGGTATTTATATCCAGTTTTAACAGGTGCAGGCAAAACTAACCTGTGCAGGTTGAGCAGGGTCGCAGGTAGGCTGTAGTTGGTCACTCAAATAAGCCATGCTACATGTTTACAGCAGTGCACGTGGGTTCTGCTTATCACTATTAGCACCATGCCATTCCGCATACATGTGCTTCAAAAGTTGTTTGGATTTTTTCTTGCGTCATGGAATTTACTAAATATCCAGCAATCCCAACAACATTGAATGTTGAAAAATTAGAGGAATTTATGGTAATGTTGACACTGCAAATGAAACTTAAAATATTCTGACTGGAGTACATTGAGTCTCTTGTCCCCCGTGGTGGCTACTGCAATATCAAGGCATCTGCCATTCATATCTAGAAGAATGTAGATGATCTGTCTGCAGAAGACTTGTTGGCAACAACAACAACAACAACAAGAGGAGGAGCATGAGATAACTTCAGAATTTCAGGAGATGACTGTATCACATGATTAAGGTCTTTAAAGAAGTCAACAAGGCGATTAACACTACAACAGAAATGGAGACAGATTAATAGTACAGTTTACAAATTAGGAGGGATTTTTAGAATGTTGTGGCTCCTTGTTATGATAAAAAAAATTCCCTTGCTCCCTTTGCCACTTCAAGGGTGTAAAGGTTTTAGTCTAGCCCCTAGGCCCCCATCCCTAGTCACAAGACATAGAAAGCATGCATCTGGGTAGCAATTAAACCTAAAATACACATAAACATAAAATACTATAAAATAAAAGGTGGCCTAACTACATAGTAAAAGATTGGAGATGTAATAAAAAATATATAACATGCTACATAAAAATAAAGATGCAGGCAGCCAAATTCACAAAATGTCATTTGATCAAAGCAGATGATATTCTGTAAACACATGGAACATGTTTTCCATGTTTACATGTAAGCACTTGTGCACAATCATAAAGCAAGCGGCCAGGCTGACTTTGCTCCTGTCAAAGTACCCGGTGAGGTGAGAAAACCATGTGCATATGTGTCCCTCCAGTTGTAGCTTATCCTCTCGCAGGTTTGGTCAAGCCAGAAATTTTGTGTAAATTGTTCATTGCAATCCCCTTTTCCTTAATACCCTGAGTAAATGTGTTTATACACAAATCTGTTTGTACTGAATTGCATGTATGTGTGTGTATGTCATAAATTAAGTGTAATTATTTAAGTGCTGCTACAGGTTTATAATTTTCTATTAATTTCTATTACGTCAAGTTTGAAGTTTCTAATGGTTTTGGCATGGTTTTTTTATATACAACTTTGTTCCCTCTTTGAACCTCTTGTAAGAAGGAATACTTTAAATTTAATTTTCAGTACTGTGATTTATATAGTAGGAACATATTCAAAATAAAAATGACATTTCTTCAAATACAAGAGGGAACTCGAATGAATTACACACAACTATTTTCAATTAAGGGGCTCAAATCATTTAAATGAGCATTAACATTATTTTCTATGGAAGAGCCCCATAGGCTCCAGGAAGCCTCCGTGGCTCTACCCAGAAAACAGCATTTCATTACATTCAAAACTGGTTTTTTAAATATCTATGACAGGGAACACATACAACATATACCTTTGTCGCTCAATGAATAATGTACAGTTTTCTCTGTCAATGAGAGGAAAGCAGATGTAAACACCTCATTACAGAGGTGGACATTTGTTCACTAACTACTTAATTTAAAGTTTAATTTTCCTGCCAATTTATATTGTTTCAGTGTTTTGTTGGTTTTGCCATCCCTGGAGCAATGAAAATCATGCTTAATATTCAATATAACAAGATTTTAATATAATAGAAGATGGAAGTATGTCATAACTGGCATTTTATTTTATTTGTTTCAATGTTTTTTTGTACAGTATTTTGATTAAATGTCACCCTGTGTATGCTCAATTTTGCATAGTGGAATTATATTTCCACTTTTTATTATTATCTTCAGTACTATGATTTCCTCAGTAAGAAATCGTGTTAATAAAAAAAAACAAATTATAGAGTAGACAACTACAATAATTACCAATACTTCATAGACATTGGCAAGTAACCAGCACCTGGTGTTCCAACACACACATTGACGCATGGCTTGGAATCATTCATATACAGGGGCATCTCGGTTTACAAATTTAATCCGTTCCTGGAGACGGTTCGTAACCCGAAATTTCGTAAACCGAAGCAAATTTCCCCATAAGAAATAATGGGAAATGAATTAATCCGTTCCTGACTCCCAAAAACATTCACTTCAAAGTAAATTTTATACCTAATTCACCCAAATCTTCACTACAAAAGTATGTACAAGTTATTACTTACCTTTACTGATGACTCCTGTTGGCATATGAAAGACGGTGAGGAGGGGGGAGGAGGAGAGGTGTTACTGTTTGGAAGGGGAGTCCCCTTCCATTATAACATCAGGCAGTGATGACTTCTCTGGGGTACTCACTCTGGCACATTTTGCCTACATACCACTAGGACCTGCTTCTGGCTCACTGCATGGTTTTCTCATTGTTTTTCTTGAAGATTGTTTTTCCCTTCTTTGTAACACTTGTCTGTAGTGAGACATCACATTGTCATTAATAAGATCAATGCAATGGCCTGCTAAAGCTTTATCTGGGTGATTCTTTTTAGCAAAACTTTGCAGTTCTTCTCATATTGCACACATTTTCTTAATTAATTTGGAATTGACATCCTCTACTGCCTCCTCCTCCCCTGAAGATTTGTTATATTGCTTAGCTAGTTCAACAACACACGTACCATTTTCATGTTTACAAACGGTCTCTTGTTTTTCCTCCATGGTCATTCTCACACATCTTTTCATGCATTGAACCTTACCACTAGCTTTCTTGGGACCCATGGTGAGATATATAATAACAACTTTTATGTTCAAATAGCCAAAAATCTGAAAAGAAACTGTAAATCCTTGCAAAGAATTCAGGCGGGATAGTCACTAGGCGGGAGGCACTGGGAAACTGACGTGCGATCGCCGTGCCACCACGAACTAGGTCGGCCATACGTGTATCCCGAGGTAAAGTTCGTAACCCGATTCAAATTTTCCGAAGAAATCGGACTCGTAATCCGAAAAGGTCGGAAAAAGAGGCATTCGGAAACAGAGGCACCACTGTACCTGTATCTGTTTTTGTAGTTTCATGAATAGTTTTGAATTTTTTTTTGTCCGACAATAACTTTTGTAAATTAATTTGTCGGACAAATTTATTTATTTTTAATTTATTAATTTATTATATTATTTATATAACAAATTATTAATTTATTTTAATTTTTTGTTAAAGCTCTTACGTATTATGTAAACTTAATATGTAAACTTAAACAATGATTCATTTGGGTAATAACGAACATTAATAACACATGACTGCATAATAATATTCATTTTTGGCTGTTCTGTTTGTATTTTGTAAATTTTAGCAGTTTATAATATAATTTGTAAAATACAGTATTGTCTTATTAAAGTATTTAAGCATTAGGCTGTGAGCAGCTGCATCAAACAGCCTGGTTGCCCAGATCACGATCCAGGAGGTCTGGTCAGAGACCGGGGTCGTGGAAATGTTGATGCTTGGAATCATTGACAGTTATACAATAATTTACACTAGGACCAAGTGAAATCATGGATGATGATAACACAGCTGCATCCTGATGCTCAGCTTTGGCAACAACTTTGGCAAGCTATCCTCACCTAATCGAATATTTGTATGTTCCCCTGAACAATTTGTGCTGAATACAATTTGTTCAGACCCTCTTGAAATTCGTTAATGAGTATCCACTGTAAGTCAAGTTGTGTATGGGACAGAATATTTGTTAGTAGTGTAGCCACTTTTCCCTCACTTTTGTGGAGCCTCTCCACCCTCTGCCACTCGGGCAATAGCTGTATCTGGTTGGGGAGGAGGTGTGTGTTGGGTTGTGCTAGGAGGTGCTCACCTCCGTAAAGAAATGTTTACATCAGCTTTTCTGAAGGGTGCCCCCTGGTGGCTACCTGAAGCCATCTTGCTGAGATTGCTCTATACTGAAAGGTCACATCACTCTCAGAAGTTCGGTTTATCTTAACGGGGACTAAAGCCAGAACCTGTCCCGCTTCGCAGAGGCACAGTGAGTGACAATCCACCATCCCACTGGAAAGGGAAAAATCCTTCAGAAAGTCTGCAAAGCTTTATAGACAACTGGAGGGTTAACAGAATATAATCTCAGAACTGCCAAACAACTCTGCAAATGATTCACACAGAAAAGGGAATTCACTTGAACTACCTTGACTCATTAGTACCAATTACCACCACCAGGTGGCCCAGCCCCAGATGGTTTCCCATCTCAGTTCTGTTGCTGATGAGGCTGATTATATACAGAGTTTATATATATATGCCTGAAGTGTTCAAGTCTCTGTCATGAGCAAGTTCTGGACACTTCAAGTTAAATGCCAGCAGGCCTTGGACTTTGTCCTGCAGGGTTCATTTCCTTTGTGTGTTATTTCTGTTTTAGTATTAGCTTCATATGCATGTTTGCAATCGGGCTTATGTGGGCTTGGCTCTTGTTAATTTCAGGCTGCATGCACTCAGGGTTTTCTTCCCTGCATGCCCGCTAATGGTTCCCTTGTACAGATTTATCGCACCTGAGAGGCCTGCCTACTGGGGTGGAGAACTTCGCCTTGGGCTGTTTACAAATATCTGCACCTTCTCATGCCTGCTTGGGTTATGGTTTGCCCTGTGTCTGGTCTCCCATTTCCAGGTTCCAGCTTCATTGTCTCCACACCTAATCCACTGGATTAGGCTTCCTCCAGGCTCTGTGCCTCACTCTATATGTTCCCTAGTGGTTTGTTGCCTGAGCCAAAGGTGCACTTCGGTCTATTGCCCTGTAGAGCTAGACGCTTCAAATAGCTTGGCTTCTGATTTCTTGGGGTCTGGTTCTCCATGTGATTCACTTGAGGGATGTGTCATTCTTGCAGCTGGGTTGGCTCTGCAAGTCATTCAATTACCCCAAGGTGGGCCTCTTTGCATTGGCATTGAACTAGCACCTTTACTTTCTCTGTAGCTTCGTTTCCTGAGGCTTCCATGGTGGATGCCTTTTGATTGGTCTGGTTGAGGTGGGGGAATGTATTTCCATTTCCTCTGGTTCACATGTTGCTTTGATTGCTGTCCAGTGTGGAGTTGTACTTGGGGAGGGTGATCCTTCTGGCTCTCTAGTGGGCAAGTTCAGTCTTGGTTTCTGGCACTTCTGGCCTGGTGTCTGAACTGGTAATATTTCTACAGCTCTGACTCTTCCTGCAGATTGGCAAGTTTGTGTTTTTGATGCATGTCTTCAGAAATTGTATGGCAATTTGGTGGCCGGTTTGTTGGTGTTCCGTTTGCATCTTTCTCACAACAGTAGTATGCAGTTGCCTGGCACTTGTTTCACCACTTGCTGTCACTACGTCGTCTTTCAATAGTTTCGGTTGGTCCGTCCTGTTCTTTTGGTCTTGGTTGCTTCTCAATCAATGTCTCATGCCTAATCTGTTGCCTCTTATTGTTTGGCATTGGTGGAGGCACTATTACCTATGTTCAGTGACGACACCTCCATGACACCACTCTACAAGTTGTCTTTTGCATTTTTTCCGCCTCGGACTTCCTGCTGCTCCTCCTGAGCTATCCTGGTCTCTTGTTTGGGTTTTGGTTTTTATTTCCTTGCCTCAATTTACGGTTTCCCCATTAGCTCATGATATTTTTCTTAAGGTGTCTCCATATTAGCCCTCACCTTTAGCTGTTGGGTTGGGAAGATTTAGGCTCTTTTTCCAGAAGTGGAGGGGCATGATTCTGTTCCTTTGTCCCTTTACACTTTGCAGCCTTCGCCTTCTTTTCTAGTGAAGAATGAGTTGCTGGGTTTCCAGGGGGGTTCTTTTGCTGGTTGATGCTTTTTTTGGTTTGGCTGAGGGTGCATCATTTGTTGTCTGGTGGCGACTCTTCACTGCTACCTGCAGGCCACCAGTTCTGTCTTGGTGGTTACCTTGTTGATTGACTGTTTCCTTCTCCCTGCTCCAAGGCATGCATTTCTCAGGTCATTATTACATCATTAGGTCTAGCCAGCCAGTCATCTATCCTCAGGCCCATGATGTTTGCAAATTCGTGAGTTTGGATGTTGTCTTCCCTAACATGTCCTGGGCTGATATTCGGGCTTGGCAGTTTTGACAACCCGGTATTTGGTCGTTGTTCTTTATCCCAGTCAGTTGCGTATTGCCTTGGGCTGTCTCCCCCAGCCTGGGCTCTCTTCTTTGTCCTAGTGTCTACTGCTTTTCCTCCTGGTCAGTCCCATGTTTGTTCTTTGTGGTTAATTAGCTTCTGGGAGCCATCAGGAGGGCTCCCTCCTGAAATCCAGCATTCTGAGTAATGAAATGCCTCTTTTTTAGAGGCACCCTGGTTGCTCCCTGGTTTTTCCCCTCCCTCCACATTCATTGGGTCATTGTTGAGCTGTTCATTAGTTCCAGAACAGAGATGGGGGAGCCATCTGAGGCTAGGCCACCTGGTGTTGGTAATCCGTACTAACAAGTTTCGAGCTAGTTTGAGTGAATCCCTTGATCTGTGTGAATCATTTGCAGAGTTATTTGGCAGTCTGAAGTTTAATTTTCTGTTAACCCTCCAGTTGTCTGTAAAGCTTTGCTGGCTTTCTGAAGGCTTTTTTCTGGTGGAGTGGCAGATTGTCACTAACTCCCTGTGCCTCTGTGAGGGCGAGGTTAGGTTCTAGCTTTGGTCTTCGATAGGCCAAACTGGATTTCTGTGACTGATGTGCCCTTTTAGTATGGAGCAGTCTCAGTAAGATAGGTTTAGGGAGCCACCAATGCTCCTCCAGAAAGACGCGTTTCATTACATTCAATGCTGCATTTTTCTCACTGACATTGAGATCTGAACATAAATCAGTGAGTGATAAATATATCTGTTGTATGTGTTACCTGTCATGTGTGTTTAACTATGAGAATTAATATATATTTTTTAAACGGTTTCTTCGAACCCTTCAAATTCAAAATAGTTACGTGTATAGCAATTCATTTGAATTCCTCTTGTATTTGAAGAAGGTCCTAGGCCTCGGAGGCCTAGTCAGAGTCCAGGCCGCAGGGATGTTGATCCTCAGAATCACAAGAAGGTAACTGTAAATTAAATATGTTTCCCCTCATTACAATTTTTTTTCCGTGAGGTCAAGGGTTTAAAAAAGTTCTCCGTTTCAATTTTGTTGATGCCAGTCACATTCTTATATGTGGCGATCATATCACCTTTTTTTTCTTCTGGCTGCTATTGTTAGCATATTTAACACCTCCAATATTTCTTCATAGCTCTTGGTTTTTCAGGTCTTGGAGCCATTTAGTAGTACAGTATGTTTTTTACCGTTTCTGTATTTAATTTGTTTATATATTCATGTGAGTGTTCATTAAATGTCTCCTAAATGCCCTTATTGGAAGAAGAAAGCATCCCCCTTTGTTATGTTAAATTTGTTGTGCATGTACTGTACTTACCAGTACTTACAGAGATTGCATGTGTGTGTATGTGTATTATTGTCTGGGTGCATGATGTTATATAAATACTAAACTGTATTTTGTTTATGTATGTGTAAACACAAGTGTGTCTACATACACAGGTACATGTACTCTTATGTATTCGCATGCATGTAGATATGCCTTCTTATATTAATGGACACACACTAACGAAAACATAAAACATATTTTTTGTTATTATAAAGCATATAAGCATAAGCATATGAGCTTTATAAAATAAAGCTCAGATGCTTATTCTGATGGGTATGTTAGACTGACTATAAATATTAGTGTTTAGTAACATCCACTTAAGGTTAAGACAGCAAGCCACAATTCAGTGTACTTTAAACAGTCAACAAGTGTAACAACATTTATGCCTTCTCCCTTCTCATCAATTTCTGTAGCAAATACTCAAGCCAACATTTCTGCTGAATTTAGAAAATATTTTGCCAAAGCTCAATAATTAGATGTTAAGCAAAGAGATAATGCTAAACTTAAAGAATTTATTGCATTATGTTATAGAAATGTTGTATGGCAGACAATACTGTATTGTGAAATACCAGTGTATGTACTTAAGATGTTTAGAAAACAATTAAATGTTAAAATAATAGTTGTATTATGTTTTGTTATTATCCTTTCACTCTGTTGTTATCCTTTCACTATATATATGAATGAATTTTCTACTGATAATACTGGAAAATAGGAAATACATAATAAAAGCTGTTTTTCTGAGGGGAGCCCCATTGGCTCCCTGGAGCTATAGGACTGATATTAGCTATATTAGTCTGGGGGCTTCAGTCACATGGAGTTCTTTTGCCTACTGGGAACCACGAGCCAGACCCTGGTTCCTTCAGAGAAGCGAAGGGAGCAATGGCCTTTGTAAACTCCACTCTTTGAGAGTATATTCATGTCTGTTATCAACCGGGGTTGGGCAGCCAGAAAGATTGACACCCCAAAACAGACCCCAACTGGTAGAAAATGGCAACTGGAGTCCAAAATAGGGGTTAAATCATCCACCCGAGGAGATGGACAAGGCCCCCCCCCCCCGGTGGGGGTAGAGGAGGCTCCCCGAGCCAGCCGTCTCTTCACCAGTTTACTCCCATCTCCTCACCTGTACTCACCCGTCTCCTCACGTGTACTCACCCGTCTCCTCACCTGTACTCGGTGGGGCGAATATCTACTGTCGTCTTGATTGCCTGTCAGGATTTTGGCCTTAACAGTGGTACCTGCTGTGCGTTGGAGCGTTGGCCCGGATTAACAAGTACTGTACTCGTGCTGCATGCGCTTAAGGTTACCTTCCCTGAGTGCCCTGTAAGTACTTCCCTTGTTTTTCAGGGTTATCTTCCCTGGAGCTTTCGGGTCCCACTCCCATAGGGGGTACCAGTTGCTCAGCTTCTTCCTTGCCCTTTGGGTCGGCTTGGGTCTTGGTGCTTTTGTTTGGCCCTGGGTAGGGAGTGTTGCTGGTTGGGGCACACTGTGCTGCATAACTTGCTTACAAGCGGCAGCCGGGCCGTTATCTGGCATCCTGTTGTGGTACACTTTTGGGGTTATTTTTTTTCCTTTTAGTTTCTTTCCTGTCCGGTGGAACTTCCCATTGGGCACAACTAGGTTCCGGTGATGGTCATCCTCTCAGCCCCCGAGGTTGCTTCCTTCACAGGGGTCAGTTTGCCAGTAATATACAGGGTTCATCGGGCTTTGCAGCACCAGTGCCTGGACTTCCCATAGGGACACCTACCCCTGCTGGCCCTGGACTAATAGAGTGACCAATAGATGTGTCTGTCGAGTCCCATCTCACCTTGTACAAGTTTGAAGGAGGTTCATTGCCCTTGTCTTGGGGTTGGAGGGGGGGGGGTGACGATCAACTGTTTTGCCTCTGTTATGCTGCTTGTTGGGACGATGACACTTCCGACTAGGAATCGTGCGAGACTTGTTCCCCGCTCGTTATCCAGTTTACCAATTGTTCTCCCGGAGATGTTAGGGGGTCAAACAGCTGTCGTGTTGCATTGTAGTTTTAGGTTGGTTTCCCGCTCGAATGACCCGGGGCTACCTCGTTTTAGTTTTAGGGACCCAGACTTGGGGACGTTGGTCGCTTCGACCTTGGTTCAGTCTGTGCCCCCTGGGTTCTTTCCCTGTTGGTGTTGTTTGCCCCTCCTGCTGCTGGCTCCCAAACATCTGAGGGTTTCGGAGTTGGGGTAGGGTTTAGTTGGGGATGAGACTCGGGTGGTTTCGGGGACTGCCCCATTCGATATGGGGACCGAGGTCTTAGACCGAGAAGCCTCGGAGGTAGGATCTGGCAGGGACAGAGGTCTTAGAGCCAGATCCTACCGCCGAGGCTTCTGGGTCTTACAAGCAGACCCCCTTCTTTGATGCCTTTCCCCCTGGACTATTCTTTTTCTTCAAGGGTGGAGGGCATGGAGGTCGGCTCTACCCCAGAGCCTGGTTTTGTGGCTTCCGGGGCTGGGGAGAAGTCGGCCTGGGGTGCTTGAGCCCCTTTTGATCATGCCTGGGCCTTGATGCCCTCAGGTTCGGGGTTTTTGTATCCCCCTTCCCAGTACAAGTTTGATACGGGTTCGGCTTCTCCCTGTGTTTGTTTAAGGGTTCTCTTGGATTCCTTGGCTTCATCCTTCTGGAGGTTTTTTGACCTCTCGGATTTCCCCTGCGGAGGTTATGGAGGCCCTTGGTGTGTACCTCTTACAAGACCCGGACTTTGCCTTTGGGCTAGACCCAACCTCTTTTGAGTTTGGTTCCTCTTCCCCGTATTGGGTGTGTTATGAGGTTTCGGAGTCTTCCTGACTTGCAGACTGCCCTTTCTTTTCGCTTGGAGCTTGGCACGGGTTTTGTTGTATCCGCATGCTGGAATGGTAGGAGCTCACTACAATGTTGCTGGTTTACTTGGGGGCGCTTTTGAGCACCTTATTGCATGCCTTTATGCCCCTGTGCTTCCTCGTGAGGTGGGCTTGCTCCAGTTGCATGCTCAGGTCCCTTTCCTTTTCTGCTGTCGTGGTCACTAAGAATTTTCGGGCTCGTGGGCATTTGGCCTCGGTCTTGCATTTCTTTTCCCTTCTGGAGCTGTCCTCAGACTTGCATGGGGAGGATGTGGAGGTGTTGAGTGCCGGGCTGTCATCTGGGATGTTGGCTTGGCTGCTAGGGCGTCGGCTGCATTACGGAATCTGTATGCGTCTATCCTCAGGGAGGCAGTCTCTGTTTTTCTCCTCTCGTCTCACGTGTCTGCAGGTCATCCTCACGCTCTCTATTGATTTGGCCTGGGCCCTGGCTCTTCAGTTTTCTTCACCTTTCTGTCTGTTGCTGTTTACGGACTCGGTTTTGTTACTGAGTTTTTGCAGGCGGATTCTGCTAGTTGCAGTCCTCTTTCTGATTTGATGGTGATCTGGGGTGGGCGTTCTTATGCTTCTCGGAAAGTTCATGCCAAGGTTCAGGTCTCTGCTGGTCAAGGTGGGCCCCTTGGTGCCAGTTTCTGTGCCAGTGCCTCCTCTGGAGCCATTTTTCTCTGGTTGGCGCAGTGCTCGCTCTATGTGCATGTCGGCGTGATGGGGGAGCCCATCACCCTTTGACAGGGTGATGGGGGAGATGCTGGCTCTGTTTGCCCACGCTTGATCCCACAATTCAGGGAGGTTTCGGGTCATGTCCTCCGGCATGTGGTGACATTGGGTGGCTCCTCCTCTAGGAGGATCGGGGCTGATGGGGTAGGCTTCTTTCCCTGCGCTCCATCAGGTCATCCTGGAGTGGGTGTGCTTGGACATGGTCAAGATGCCTTCGTCCCTCAAGGTGGTTTTCTTGCTTGTTTCCAGTTGCGAAACGGTACTGTGCGGATCTTCGGTTCATTCTGAACTTGTCCCGTCTGAACCCCTGGATTCCTTGCCCCTCCATTCGGATGACCACTCTGTCCCAGGTCCGACTTCTTTTGGTGCCGGGTTCTTAAATGGTGTATCTTGACATCCAGGATGCGTATTAGCACGTCCCTATTCATCTGGGGTTCAGAGAATGTTTAGATTTTGTGGTGGGGCAAAAGGAAGGCACTTTCATTGCCTTCCTTTTGGGCTGAATCTGGCACCTCTCATTTTCACGCGTCTTACCCAGGTCGTGGTGGCTTGTCTGTGTCTGCAAGGTGTTCGGGTCTTGGCCTACCTCGACAACTGGTTGGTTTGGGCTCGAAGCCAGTTCTCTTGTCTACTCGCCAAAGGTTTGACTCTTTCCAAGCTCGCCGGGTACGAGTTCTTTGGGAACTGGAGGAAGTCCCATTTCATCCATCCTAGGTTTGAACTTTGCTGGGCCTTGTCTGAGATTCCCGGACAGCTTGATTCCTTATCTCTCCCTCTTGCGGTATTGCTCTGGCTGCAGTCCCACATCGGCTGTTCCTGAGGGGGGTCCCGGGACACTTGGCGGTTGCTCGAGTAGCTGTGTGGGAGTTTGAACTTCGCTGTGCTGGTCTACCTGCTGGGTCAGATTTGGTTTTGGCGTCTGTTCTGGTTCCTTTGGGGCCATCCCTTCCGCCGCTCTCGCAAACACTGGGTTCATTCTCTGGGGGACCTTGTGTCGGTTGCTGTGTGTCTGGCTATTTCCTCAGGTTTTTCGGGGCTCAATGCCTAGGTGCCTCCCGGAGCCCTCGCTCGATGTGTTCACAGATGCCTCGTCTCTCGGCTTGGGCTTTGTGACCAGTGCTTACCTAGCCGGCCAGGGGTGGTGGGCTTCATCGTTCCATCAGGCTTGTAGCACGGTGTGAGAGTGTGTGGCACTGTGGCATTCACCGCTGTGGATTCGGCCTGCTCGAGGCTCTACGATCTGGCTCCATTTGAACTGCGTCCCCGTGGTTCAATACCTGAACCATGGGGTCTCTCATCGGTCCTGGCCTCTTTGGGGCTGGTAGCCATGAGTGGTTCTTCTGCTGAGTTCTCGGGGTTTAGTTCCCCATGCAGTTCACATCAGGGGCGTGTCCAACGTCCTGGCGTATGGCCTGTCTGTTCATTCCCGTCCACGGAATGGACGGTTGATGCCAACACCCTCAGCTGGTTTTGCCGGATGTTCAGACCCTCAGAGGTGGACCTCTTCATGTCGTAGGCATTGTCAAGGCATCTCCCAGTGTATGTGGCGCCCTTTCTCGACTGCAAAGCCATCATGGCAGACACTTTTCAGCAAGACTGGTCAAGGTGCAGTTACCAGTACCTATTCCCTTCAGTCCAGCTGCTGCTTCAGGTTCTGGCTCAGCTGGAGTCCTATCAAGGAAGGGTTCTCCTCCTGGCCTCATGGTGGCAGGCCCAGCCATGGTTTCAGGCGCTGCTTGCTCGGTATCCGAACCAGGTGCGTTTTCTGCGGCTCCGTCTCTTTCAGCAGATCGGGCCAGAGTTACCTACTACTACTATTCCCGTTTTTTTTTTTTTTTTTGACGTGTGTGTCTATCCCCTTTTGTACGGTGATCAGGTGTCTTCTCTTATGGTGTCCTACCTGTGGTCTTCTTGGTGACAGTATTAAGTCTCTTGGCAGTCTTTTCGCCACTTCCTTTCCCTTCATTGGTTGAGTTCTGTGTCAGATCATGTTGTTTTGTCTTTCCTTTCTTGGCTCTTTCAGAACCGACATATTATGTCGAAACCTGTCCCCTCTTATCATGCGGCGATGGTGGAGCAGCTCCAGCTTGTGTTCGGGGTGGATGTCAATTCTGCTTCATTTTGTTAGCTTTCTCGTGCATTTTTCCACCTCCAGTGTGCTCATGTGCCGCCTGAGCCGTCCTGGTCTTTGGACCAGGTGCTCTCTCTCTTCTCTCTTCACCTTGGTTTGTGGTGGCCCCTTTGATCCAAGATTGTTTTCAAAAGGCTTTGTTTTTGTTGGCTTTGGCCTCTGGGGATCAGGTCGGGGAGCTTAATGATCTCTTCCCGTGCAAAGGTTTCTGCTCTTTTGGTCCTGGTGGACCTTTGTTCCTTTTCTTTTGCAGCTGTCTCCTTCTTTTCTGGGGAAGAAAGAGATGGCGGGCTTCTGGAGAGGTCTGTGCGTTATTGATGCTTGGTTGGTAAGGCTATGGATGCATCATGTTTTGTGTTCAGTTGCGGTTTCATGCATTACCTGTGTTACTCTCAGGTCGTCCGCAGGATTATTAAGTCTAACCAGCCTGCGGTCCACCCTCGTGCCTATGATGTTCGGAAGTTTGTGGCTCTTGCTGCTGTGTTTTGGGAACATATATTGGGCGGACATTCGGGTACGGGGGTTTGGAGGTCAAACAGGATCCTGGCCGCACATTATCTCATGAACATTCTGGGCCCTCGGCGGTTTTGTGTGGCCTTCTGCCGTTGGTTGCAATCAGTTGTCCTGTCTTCGTCATGAGTCATGCAGTACTGCTGCCTCCCAGGTAAGTCCCTCTTTTTACTTATCTTTGGGTAGCTAGCTCCAGGGAGCTGATGGGGCTCCCTTTCAGGAAACCAGTGTTGAATGTAATGAAACAGCATTTTCTGGGCAAGCCCCTGAGGCTCCCTGGTACCCTCCCTCCCTCCCTCCCTCCCTCTGGTCGGCAGTTTTTTCTTTCTTTTGCTCAGTCTCTAAACTGGTGGGCAGATGATTTGGGGGGAAGGCAGGGGGGGACCGGCGTGAGCGAGCGGTGCATCAGGTTAATGACGATTTGCTCGTTTTTAGATTTTTCATAGGGGAGTTTTTAGCCTCATTTTTGGTCTCTGGTTGGAATTTTCTACCAGTTGGGGTCTGTTTTGGGGCGCCTACCTTTCTGGGTACCTAGCCCTGGTCGATGGCAGACATGAATATACTCTCAAAGAATGGAGCTTTCATAGGCCAGTATTCCCTTTGCCTCTTTGAGAAACGATGTTCTTGCTCGTGGTTCTCAGTAGGCATACGGACTCCATCTGACCGAAGTTCCAGACTAATATAGCTAATATCAGTTCTATAGCTCCAGGGAGCTTTCGAGGCTCACCCAGAATATGCCATTTCATTACATTTAACGTTGTTTTTATGTAGGCCACATCTGAACCACAGAGACTTTTTCTTGGTTGTGGGGTTGTCTTAATGCAGTAATTTTTGCTGTCAGTATTTCTTTTTTCTACATTTCAGAAACAATTCTAGTGCCCAAACCACTCTTCAGACTACTACTACACTCCATAGCCATCATCATTTTTCTACTTAAATTTAAATTTAAATTTTCTACTATAAATTTTCTACTTAAATACTTCCATATTAATATACCTCTTTTCCATGTCTGATCTATCCAAACTATCCTTCCTGACAATAAAAATTCTGCTCATAAATAAGTAAAAATCAGAAGAACAATTAATAAACATCCGTAAATAATAAGAGAATTCTTTCTTTGCATTTGAAATTATCACATGGCCTGGATATGTTCATCGCAGTTCAATGGTGGCTCCACACTCCCAACTTTAATAAATTTTCAACATAAATTTAACCTGTTTGCAGACTTTTTCTGTGGGAAGCCCCGTCAGCTCCCAGAAGCTATTCAAACTGATATGTGCTATATTAGTTTGGGGTCATTAGGTACAGGAGTCTTTTTGCCTACCAGAGACCACAAGCCAGAACCTTGCCTCCTCATAGAGGAGCAGGGAGCAATGGCCATATGAGTAATCTACATTTAGATGTCATGTCTGCCATAGACCAGGGAAAGCACCCAGAAAGATAGACAAAACAATACAAACCCTCTACTGGTGAAAATTGCAACCTATGTCCGAACAGAGCCAAAGAACTCCCCCTTAAAAGAAAACAAGCAAGCAAGCAAATCATCATCCAACTAGTGTGCCCACTCCCTAACATCCCCCTTCCCCAAAAGGGGGGAGGGGGAGCCTGCTCAAGCAGCTCGCTTAAGAGGGCAGCTTCAGGGAGCCTTGAAACTAGAAGAAAGAGGTGACATGATCACCACATACAAAATACTAACAGGAATCGACCAAATTGATAAAGAGGAATTCCTGAAACCAGCAACATAATGAAAAAGAAGACAGATTAAAGCTAAGGAAACAAAGGTGCAAAAAAATATTAGAAAGTTTTATTTTGCAAACAGAGTGGTAAGTGGTTGGAGCAAGTTAAGTGAGGTGGTGGTAGGGTCCAAAACCGTCAATAGTTTCAAAGCGTTATACGACAGAGTACTGGGAAGACGAGACACCACAAGCTTTGCTCTCATCCTGTAACTACACTTAGGTAATTACAAACACACACACACAACATATATATATATATATATATATATATATATATATATATATATATATATATATATATATATATATATATATATATATATATATATATATATATATATATATATATATGTTCATATATACATGTATATATATATTATGCCATATGTGACTATTTGCTAAATTAGTCCTGTAGACTAATTAATCATGTAGGCTGTTTCATCAGAATTTATTAAAGTATATTTCTTTAAAGTTGTTATAAAGAAATTAGGTCAATAATCTACATGCAGATTAACTGTTACAATTAGGTAGGGGTAGGCAAATATCTACGTGGAAATTTATATATATAGCTGTTTATAGGAACTGCAGTTAAATGATTTCCAAGGTGAGGCTTGACATTCTTTCTCACAGGTGAGTTGCGTTGTTTTCTAGTATATATTTAAATTTTTCTAGGACGTCACTCTGTGAGTAGCTCTATAGTCTAGCTGTCATGCACTAAACCATTTGTTCATCAGCTTGCTCTTGTGTCTTGGTGACTGTTAGGTTTTAAATTTATATGTATGTGATATGATGAAGGTTATTGAATTATAAGATAGTTCTTACATTCATGTAATGAATAGTGATGGTGACTTTTTGCTGTCATCAACAGTGATTCGTATATTAAGCAAATTTTGTGTTATATGTACTTCTCTTTTACAATTTTATTATGTTTTTATACATTTAATAAGGGTTCTTGAACTATAACCTTATCATGCCACATGTTAGCATGCATAGTGTAAACAATTTGATGGTGATGTTTTAACATATTGTAATTGTAAATCTTGTTTGTGTTGCTTTTTTCAGTAAAACCATAAATGTTTTTTTGGTCGAGTAAATGGAATATCGGTTATTAAATGCACATATTATTTTACTTGGTGGTAGGGCTAATTACTGTCTAACTTTCATTTGATTAATTATAGAGATTATAGTGACTAAATCTATTTTCTGACAGCTGTCCTGTGAGTCAAAAGTCGATCACAACTGAAACATTAATAATGCACCGGAAGAACTGTAAAAATTAAAAAAACAAAAATTGCCACATAACTATATTTTGTATGGATATTTCATTATGATGCATTAGATTTAGTACTGTATTGCCAAATGACTGACTAAAATTTTAAAAATTACATTTATAAAAACTAAATTATTTAAGCTGTGTTCAATCCACCATTTGTACATTTAATGGTGACCCAAAAATAATATCGGTGTCATGTTCAGTTTTCAAGAGCCATCTGGTCTGCCAGTACGAGTAATAGATTAGTCACTTTACCGCTTGAAGGAAGGCACATGTATAACTTTTTATTATGGTCTAAAAATATTATTTTGGTTCTTTATATAACAAACTTTATTATATGCCACACTCTTAATATATGATAAATTATGTTCATTATACTAATATTCCACTTTTACTGATAGCTTGCACTTGTTATGAAAAGCTGCATTTTATTAATCGCTGCACTGTGCACATCTTAAATGTGACAAAAATAATTGTTATGAAAATTTTTTTTTGTTTGACATTGTTAATTAGCATCCAGGAAACATAAAAATCACTTAAAACGTTTCTATCTTTTTTGGTTAGCTGTAGTGTCCCAGAGAAGATGAGTTTCTTCGGTAGAATTGTGGTGAGGTGCTGCACAAGAATATCTCTGTTAATTTATTTTCATTGTTTCTCACTTTATTTATTTACTTTACCAAGGGAAGCCCCATCACTTCCATGAAGCTATCAAACTGATTAAGTGCCATACTACTAGCTGTCATCAGTCATGGAGTTCAATTGGTCTATTTCGGGAACCATGAACCAGAACCTGACCCTCTCTAGAGAGGCACAGGGTTCATAACTTATGAACACTTAAAATGTAAAGTTTATCATCTTTGCCACCATCTGGGTGTAAAGACATCCAGAGAGTTAGGTGAATCAAAACAGACTACTGCATAGTTAAAATGAGACCACAGCCCCAAATTTACCAAAAGACCCCCCCCCCCAACCCACAATGAAAGCAAACAATCACTATTTTGTGAAACTAGCCCCCTGCTAGTATGCCCCCACCTCCCACCCTCATCTGGTGGGAGGAGGGAGTTGGCCTGGGTCAGCCGGGCCCAACCTCTTCAGTTCTAAATGATAAAAAAACGCTGATGACCTGGGAATGGGAGGGGGGAGGGGAGTCAGGGGGCCTCTGGGGCTCACCCAAAAACTGCAGTTTCATTACATTCAATGCTGGTGTATTGTTTTAACAGTTGTATTGATGTATCAGAAGTGATGGTCATTATGTATGACTTTGAAAATACATTACAGTGTATATGTATGTTCAGGTATGTGTATAAATATACGCACATGTAATTATTTACAGTAATATGCATTTACCTGAATCTGCCTGAGGGCCACTAACACTTCAGTGGCCTTGATAAGGACAGGAAGCCAGCGGCTTGTCAAAGGTCCCCCCATTTGCTCTGATGATTTTTTCCAATTTGATTTTAACCCTTAGACAGCAGTTATCATCAATTATTGATTCACAGGGTAATGGGGTTATCATCATATGAAGACTTAAACCATTATTGTCTGGGTCCCACTTGCAAAGTTTTGCAAGGCCTTGATCTACATGGTAAAGGTTTCTACCCCTCCTTCAGTTATCAGACGCCTTTTCCTTTAACACTTTTCTTTGCACTTATGCTCCATTGCCCTCTCCACAGATTGGTCTAAGTCTGCTGATGGTGTAGGCTACTTCTTTGTCTTTCCTGGCCAAATCTGTATGTGCTGCCCACCTCCCGAGACTAGCATCTTTGTGGCTGAACTTTATGCAATCTTGTATGCACTTGCTTTCCTGATGTCAACATTCTCTTGTTGTTTGTTGTGGTTGACTTCAGCATTGCCCTTATTGCCCTGGAGTCATTTAACCCTATGCATCCAGTGATCGTCGAAATTTAACATTGGCTGTTTCTTATCTCTAGCAGATTTAAGACAGTCGAGTTTTGCGGGGTTCCTAGTCGTAAAGGTATTACCTTAAATGGACACTGTCGCTAAGGTGTCTGTCTGCACTTGTCCTATTTTCAAAAAAGACATTCCTTATTCAGATTTCTACCCAGTCATTCATTCCTCAATCCAAAACTGCTAGCAGGGTTGTTGGTCTGAAGTTACAGGTAACAAATTGCACACTCTTAAACGTTACCTATTCCATTGGCCTTCCACCTACCACCATAATAAATGGGTAAAAATGGGTTTGGCTAGGTTACGTATTAGCCATTTATTTTAAGTCATAGATATTTAATGGAAAACTGCCCTGCTACTTACTGTCCAAGCTGCATTGTCCCACATATAGTCGTGCACCTCGTGGAATGTCTTGATTTTCAGGATGATCACATGTTTTGCTTTCCTAATGTCCCTCAAGGTAGTTTGTCTGTTGACAAAATCCTTGACGAGCCTGATACCTTTGCCTTCACTCATCTTATGTGCTTTTATTCTCTTGTTGGCATCATTAGTGATATTTAGCACCAATGCTGGAACCAATTTCAAGCAAGGCTCATCATCATCAAAATGCCCTCAATATCAAGCACATATTAGATGGAGGAGCACTTCCCATACAAATAAAAAAACTACTGTTCAAAGCTCTCACTAAATATCCCCAGTCTATCTAAAAAAAGTTAGACCACACCTGAATAATGACTTTAAGTGTACTGTAGTTACAGGACGAGAGCTATGCTTGTGGTGTTTTATCTTCCCAGTACTCCATCATATGTTACTGATAATCAACCATAGAAAATTAAAACATTGTATTAGAAGTAATCATCAGATGCCAATATCATCATCCACCAACACCAAGTGGTGGATGATATTACTGATCAAGTCTATTGATTGATTACTGTATGGTTGACATACTGATCAAGTCTACCAACAGAAAGTAACCATATAAAAATGATGCTCTGCCTTGCATCACCACTCATGCAGTCACCAGAAGGGGGAAATCTTTATGCAAATTGCAATTATAAAAACTAAAATATGATAAAACAGACAGGAAAGAGTTTTTGAAACCAGAAATAAACAGAGCTGCAGACCATAGTTGTAAACCCCAGGAAAAACCAGCATTGAATGTAAAAAAACCAGTAACGAATGGGGGCAGGCCCCGGAACTGCCAGAGTTTCATCCCCAACTAAACCCTGGTCCAACCCCGAAACCCTCAGACTTTAGGGAGCCGGCAGCAGGGATGAGGGAAAGGAGCTGAGGAATCACAACAGCAGGAAAAGGACCCAGGGGCACAGACTGAACCTAAGCTGAAGCCACCAATGCCCCCAAGTCCGACCCAACCAAAACGGGGCAGCCCCGGGGCACTCAAGCAGACAACCAACCTAGCGTGTTGCAACAACCAAAACCAACGATGCAACACCAACGATACCACCTGACCCCGAAGAAGAATGGGTAACTCATATTCCCAGTACAAGCTGGGAATATGTCTCGCAAGATTCCGGGTCAAAGTTGTCACCAACCTAACAGGCAGCATGATGGGAGGCAATACAGGTGACCGTCACCCTGAAACAAGTGCAACGTACAACCTTCCACCTCCCACAAGGTGAGATGGGACTTGGAAGACACATCCATGGGTCCGCCAACCCCCCTATGGGGTTTTCCAGGGCTCGTAGGGGGTTCAGCCTACAGCAAGCCCAGTCAACTCTGCTGCAAAGCCAGTTGAACCCCTGTATGAGAATGACAACAAGAGGTAATAGGACTATAACTGGACTCCTGAGAGGTCCAGGGGGAAATTGTCAGATAATAATCTAACAATTAATAGAATTTGTACAAATATATTAATTGTGGATGGCAATAACCTCCTCATCCAAACTGAGTGTATTGATTTAAAGATTTAAGGACTAAAATAACATTATCATCCAGCCAAAGTTTTTTAACTTGTTCCAACCTTCTACCACTCTGTTTACAAAAAGGAATTTTTAAAATATTTTTTGGCACCTTTATTTCTTGAATTTGAATCTATTACTTCTTATTCCTTCATTGCAAGCTTATGCAAGCTTCAAGAATTTGTCATTGTCAATTTTGTCAATTCCTGTTACTATTTTGTACGTCATGATTATATCACCTCTGTTTCTTCTATGTTCTAGCTTTATCGTATTTAACACATATAACACTTCTAGCCTCTTCTCATAGCTCTTCTTTTTAAATTCTGGAAGCTATTTAGTAGCATATCTTTTCACCTTTTCCAGTCTATTGATGTACTACTTGAGATATGGGCACTATACTACCACTGTACATTCCAATATTTTCACAAGTCATGAACAGTTTCTTTAATATTTCTACCATCCGGGTATTTAAAAACGATTTTGAAGTTGGAAAGCGTAGTGTATGCTCCTCGCACTGTAAGGTACGGATTCCTTTTGGAGGAATGTACTTGTGTGGATAACTCTTGAATTTGGAATTTCCGCCACTGCAGTGGCTAGTTCTGCACATGCACAATGTATTGCCACAGTGTGAGAATGTTCCTTCTCAAAAAAAAAAAGTATAAATATCAATGCAATAAAGATTTCTAGTACATTCACTGGTTTAAAATATGTATAAAAAGCAGTGTTAAATGTTGAAAACCAGTTGAGAACTCCATAAGACATAGGAATGAACAAATTGGAGATACAAGTTTTTGAGTGACACATTGTCGGAACACAGTGTGGGTGCATAGAGAACTATGCCGGCGACTCGTTTGCTCAGTTGCTGGGAATGGTGCAGATCAGCTGTCATCAGTATGATGCTTGGTGGATTTCAACATTGACGATATGTGTATAGGACAATTTTTATTAGTGATGCTTAAATGTCTACTAGTCTAGGTGTAGGATACCTATGTACATTAAATTATGAACATCCTCCTGTGTTTGGCTGATTTTTTTGGGTTAAATTTGTCCATACCAGTGTGGATATTGCAGAGCATGTGTTGTGTGTTCTAACCATCATTGCCTATGTTAAGTGTGTTAGTGGGACCTTTGTGTTAGTGTATCTGGAAGTTTATCTTTTGATTTGTGAGAAGATTGTAAAGTTGCGTAACTACTTTAAGTCCCGGGTGAGTGGGACTAGTATGCCAAGTGATTTGAATGTTAATTAAATGTTCTGTGAAGCTATCACTCTCATTTCAAGTTATTCTGTAAAGTAATTGTAAACTCCAGAAATAATCCTTGTAAAGTAACTTTAACCACCGTGCTGCGCCTAGTTTATTGCGAAATTCTCCCGGTGCGCATGAAATCAAGTGTTCCCAAAAAATTATTTTTCTTTTTAAAATAATGAATTCCCTTCCCTGAACCATCAGTGCATTAAAACCGAACCATCAGTATATAAAAATTAATGTCAAATTCCACTTACTTTGGCCGTGAGGACATGGACAAGGTGCGCTGTGATGTCATCAAGGGCTGGTTGCTCGTGCGTGACATGCCCAAACACGGTCCCGCGAGCCATTCAACACCTGCTGGTTGTCACAGTTATATTTACAAATATTATTTCTATGTATTTTCAGTGCTTTCTAATGTTTTTTTCGTATCATATCAGATGTGTATATATATATATATATATATATATATATATATATATATATGTATATGTATATGTATATGTATATGTATATGCATATGTATATGTGTGTGTGTGTGTGTGTGTGTGTGTGTGTGTGTGTCCTGACAATGTTTGTAAATTATAACGTCCATAATGTTCCATGGAACTGTGATTCAGTAACAGTCATTCAACGGCACCAACCATCATGTCACATTTATCTTTTTCAGCTTTAAGTTTGTTTGCTTGGTAGTTCTGAGATAGCTGGTTAGCAGTACCTCGCCTGGGCTTCCCTTACCAGTCAGCCTAAAGGCCCTGAAAACCCCCTTGGGGGCTCAGTGGTCCAATGGAAGTGACCTCAGAGTCCCACCTCGCCTTGTGCGAGTTTGAAGGTTGCTCTGTCCCCTTGACTCGGGGTGACACTCACCGTCTTTGTCTCCGCTATGCAGCTTGTTGGGTCAATGACACCTTTGACCTGGAGTCCTGCGAGTGGTGTTCCTTGTTTGTACTCCAATTCACCCAGTCCAATGAGATTGATATTCGGATGCAAGCAGATTCGGCGTTGCATGCACGGTTTAGGTTGCTGCAACGTGCAAGGCTGGTTGCCTTTCCGGATGTCCCGCAGCTGCCCCACTTTGGTTATAGGAACCTGGACTTGGGGGTGTTAGTCGCCTCGACTTTGGTTTCATCTGCACCCCCTAATCCTTTCCCTGCTGCAGTTCATCCTGCTCACCCCTATCCTGCTCCCGGCTCCCAAACATCTGTGGGTTTCAGAGTTGGGTCAGGGTTTGCCTGTTGGTGAGTCTCGGGCAGCTTCGGGAAATGCCCCTTCCGGATCGGCGGCGGAGGCATTCAAGCCTGTTCCTCCTGCTGGAGCCCTTTGGCTGTGCCAGTGGGCCCCCTTCATCCCAGCTTTTCCGGAGGACTCTGCCTTTTCTCCAGATGCAGAGGGTTTGGAGGACAGCTCGGCCTCGGGTGCTGACGTGGAGGTTTCCGGGGCTGGGGAGGAGTTGACTTGAGGTGCTTGGGTCCCATTTGACCCTGCTTGGGTGTTTGTACCCTCAGCATAGGACTTGTTGTTACAGGGGAAAGGGTTTTCCTATCTCCCCCTCCCTGTACGAGTTTGATATGGGTGCGACTCCTCCCCGGGCTCGGTTCCGGGTTCCCTTAGGTTCCTCAGTTCCCTCCTTCAAGAGGTTTTCGGCTTCCCGCATCACATCAAAGGTGGCGTGGGAAGCCTTTCTGGCTTACTTCTTGCGAGACCCGAATTATGCCTTGGTAATGGATCCTTCTTCTTTTGAGTTTGGCTCCTCGTTTTCTTTCTGGATGCGTTACGAGGTGTCGGAGTCTTCCTGGTTGGTGGACTGCCCTTTCTTTTCGTCGGGGGCATGGAATTCGTTCTGTCAGACCCGTGCACTTGAATGGCGGGAAGTCACTATGGTTGTTCAGGTTTACCTAGGGGGCGAATATGAGCACCTCATTGCGTGCTTGTTCGCCCCTGTACTTCCTTGTGATGTCGGTCAGCTTCAGCTTCATGTGCTGATTCCCTCCCTTTCGGCATCCCTGGTGGCCGAGGAATTGCGCGCCCGTGGGCATTTGGCTTCGGTCTTGAGTTTCTTTTCTCTGCTGGATCTGACTGGCTCGGCGAGGTTGTGCAGGAACTGGGATCTGGGTCGATGTCCAGTGTGTTTGCTTCGACAGCTTGGGTGTCGGCTGCCTTGTTGAAGTTGTTTGCGCCGATTCTGAGGGAGGCGGTGTCCCTGTTGTTTGATTCTTGTCTCACATGCCGACAGGTGGTGCTCGTCCACTCGTTGGAGTTGGCTTGGGCCCTGGCTCTTAGATTTTTGTCCCCTTTTTGTCCATTGCTGTTTGCAGAGTCTGGGGTGGTGCATTTTCTGCAAGCAGCTTCGTCTAGTTGCCGGCCTATGTTGGACTTGTTGGTTCTCTGGGGGGGCCGTGGTGGTCCTGCCCGGAAGGGTCATGCCAGGTCTCGGGGTTCCTTCGGTCATCATAAGCCAGTAGTACCAGATTCGAGGCTGGCCCCTCTGGAGCCGTCGGCGTCTGGTCGGCGCAGTGATTGCTCTGAGCGTAGATCTGGCTCTCATAGCGGGTTATCGGCCCTTTCGCGGGTCGCCCCATTGACGGGGCGATAGGAGGGTGGCTTGCACTGTGTGCTCTCGCCTGGTCCCACGGTTCGTGGCCATTTCGGGTCGTTTCCTCCAGCCTGCAGTGGCGTTGGGTCGCTCCTCTTCCTTCGGGGGGATTGGGGCTGGCAGGGCACGGGCCTCTTTTTCCTGTACTCTGCCAGGTCATCTGGGAGTGGGTTCGCTTGGGTGTGGTCGAAACGACAACGTCCCTCAGGTGAGTTTTCCACCTGTTTTCAGTTTTGAAACGGGACTGTGCGGATCTGCGATTCATACTGGACTTGTCTCATCTGAATCCCTGGGTCTTTTGCCCCTCCTTTCAGATGACCACTCTGTCTCAGGTCTGGCTGCTTTTGGCGCCGGGTGCCTGGATGGTGTCTCTGGACATCCGGGACGCGTATTGGCATGTGCCGATTCATCCGGGGTTCAGGGACTGGCTCGGTTTTGTCGTGGGGCAACAAGCTTACCGCTTTCATTGCCTTCCGTTCGGCTTGAATCTGGCACCTTGAGTGTTCACACGTCTTACCCGGGTTGTGGTGACCCATTTGCATCTGTTAGGGGTTCGGGTTCTGGCTTACCTCAACGACTGACTGGTGTGGGCTCCCAGCCAGTCCGCTTTTCTGCTTGCCAGGGATTTGGTTCTTTCCCAGCTCGCTGGGTTTGGGTTCTTGGTGAACTAGAAGACGTCTCATTTCGTTCCCTCTCAGGTTCGGACTTGGCTGGGTCTTGTATGGGACTCTCGGACCGCTTCCTTGCCTCTCCCTCCTGCGGCTGCGGTTCCGCCTCCGGCTGTTTGTTGAGGGCACCCGGGCCACACGTCGGTTGTTCGAACAGCTGTGCAGGATCCTGAACTTCGCCGTGCTCGTCTACCCATTGGGTTGTATCTGGCTTCGGCAGATGTTGTGGTTTCTTCAGGGTCGTCCCTTCTGCTGCATCTCCAGCTTTCTCTGCGAGTTTTTTTGGGTTCTGTGCCGTGACGCCTCCCCGAGCCCTCACTCGATGTGTTCATGGATGCCTCGTCTGTCGGCTGGGGTTTTGTAACAAGTGCTCACCAGGCCGGCCAGGGTCAGTGGGGTCCGACTTTCCATCAAGCTCACAGCACGGCACGGGAATTTGGGGCGGTGTGGCATTCGCTTCAGAGGATTTGTGTCGCTCGAAGAGCAACGATCCAGCTCCATTCAGACTGCTTCCCGGTGGTTCAGTGCCCTGAACTTCAGGGGGTTTGATGTGGTCCTTGGTTCTTTGGGGCTGGTTGCTTCGGGTGACTCGTCTGCTCAGTTCTCAGGGTTTGGCTCTCCTGGCGGCTCATCTTCAGGGGGTGTCAAACCTCCTGGCGGATGGCCTTTCTCAGTTCATTCCCCTTTCCACGGAATGGACGGTCGACACCGACTCATTCAGTTGGCTCTGCCGGGTGTACGGGCGCCCAGAGGTGGACCTCTTCTCATCGGCGTGGTCAAGGCGTCTTCCAGTTTATTTGGCGCCCTTCCCAGACTGCGAGGCCGTCAGTATCGATGCTTTTTGGCTGGACTGGTCGAGGTGGAGTTACCTGTACCTCTTCCCACCGGTCCAGTTGTTGCTCCGGATCCTGGCTCGGTTGGAGACTTACCAGGGGAGAGTAGTCTTGTTGGCTTCTTGGTGGCCGGCCCAGCCCTGGTTTCAGGCACTTCTTGCTCAATGTCCGAACCCGAGGGTCTTCCCGCGGCTCCGCCTCTTACAGCAGATCAGTTCAGTCCGGTACATGGCTGGTTCGATCTTCTCCTCCACTCTTCGCGTCTGGTCTTTTTGACGTGGGTGTATCACCACTTGTATGGTGATCAGGTGGCTTCGTTGATGGTGTCCCACCTGCGAGTTTCGTCTAGACGGCAGTATCAAATTTCCTGGCGGTCCTTTCGGCATTTTTTGTCTCTTCGTAGGTTGTCTTCGATTTCTGATCGGGTTATTTTGTCCTTTCTCTTGGTTGTTTCAGGACCGTCATCTTATGCCAAATACTGTCGCCTCGTATCGTGCGGCGCTGGTGGAGCCACTGCAGCTTGCATTCGAGGTGAATGTCACTTCTGCTCCATTCCACAAGCTTTCTTGGGCGTTGTTTCACCTCCGGCCTGCTCATGCGCCGCCTGAGCCGTCCTGGCCGTTGGACTGGGTGCTCTCTTTTCTCTCTTCTCCTCGGTTTGTGGTGGCCCCCTCGGTTCAGGACTGTTTTTCTAAGGCTCCTTACTTGTTGGCATTGGCCTCTGGGGGTTGGGTCGGGGAGCGTCATGCTCTCCTCTGGCTTAGGGGTTTCTGCTCTTTCAGTCCTGGTGGTTATTTCTTTTGTTGGCAGCCTTCTTCTTCTTTTCTGGCGAAGAATGAGTCTGCTGCTTTCCAAAGGGGTCCTTGGGTTGTTGATGCTTGGTTGGTTCGGCCGGGAGTGCATCATGTTTTGTGTCCGGTTGCGGCTCTTCACTATTATCTGCTTCTGTTATCTTTCGGTCCTGGTGGTCGTTTTGTTCGTTTGCAGCCCACTCCTTCTTTTCTGGTGAAGAATGAGTCTGCTGCTTTCTAAAGAGGTCCTTGGGTTGTTGAATGCTTGGTTGGTTCGGCTGGGGGTGCATCGTGTTTTGTCTCTGGTTCGCTGTTATCTGCGCGCCACGGCCACCGTGGCAGGGGATGCGCTTTGGGTGGACCCGGTTTCCCTTCTTCCCTGTTCCAGGGCATGGGTCTCCAAGGTCGCCCACAGGATTATTCGGTCCAGCCAGACTGCGGTCTATCCCGAATTTGGGATACCACCAAAGTAGCCACCTGATTGCCATAAAGGTGGTGATAGATGCCTAATAAGATCCAGCTGTGAAGAGCAGAGGAGGTCAAATCATCGAAGTATGTCACTGGGCCAATCATCTTAAAAAAGGCAAGCCACAGACAAGAGCCTGGGTTTGGACACCGAGCAAACAGGACCTGAAACTAAGACAGGGCCTGCCTCCAAGGAGCCATAAGGACCACTTTCCCCCTGGTATGACTCCAACTTGGTCAAGACCTGGAGCAACAGCTGGACAATGGGAAGAAAGTACAGGAATTCTCACCTCAACCAGTCCAGCTGAAAGGCATTCACTGCAAGGGGCCTTGTGATTGGGGAATGGAGCCATGTAAAGAGGAAGGGACCAATTCCATACTGATGTAATGCGGTCCACATTGAAGGGGAAAGGGGGTCCAAACATCTCACAAAACCGAAGGAAGTCAGCAGCACAAACAATCCACTTCATGGAGACGGAAGAGAATCGGAACGCTGTCCTCGAGAGCACTGGACACTCCCCAAACATGAACCATTTTGAGAAAAAAACTAGAACCCAGCTGTAGAGCTACTTGCAGCATCCAGCTTCAAAGGGGTAAAGGACCCGGATTCAGACAATGGACCACTTGGGTACAGCAGGAATGGAGCCAAAGCACAGAGCCTGGAGGAATCAAAAGCATCCTCAGAGCATGCCACATGACTGAAACTTCCGCACCGTACTGTGCTTCCAATGACGGGTAGAAGACCAGTGGACTGCAGAAGTGCTAACACAAACCACAGGAAGCAGGAGTCCTTGAAGAATGAGCTCTGCGCCAACCAGCCAAGGATGGACCAACCATGAGAAGTATGTACAATATAACCCAGAATCAGGCTAAAAAAATGGCCTGCCGCAGTGAGGACCAGAAATTGTATGACAGAAGCCAAAAGCATGTGGACATGAAGGTCCTCCACCACGAGAGCTGCCAACAACAAAAACATGTGGGCATGAAGCTGCACAAAATCCACATCCTGGGAAAGAGTTGGGGCAAACAGGCAGTCATTGAGCAGCTCAAAAGAAATGCCACCCAAAAGCACCTGAAACACAGTCCCCATCTCAAGTCCCTTGAGTGTGAGGGCATGACAAAAACCACGCCAAGCCCTAAGAAGAAAAGAGTATTGTCTACTAGCCAGGAAGATTCTGGACCATAATAGCACATCCAATAAGGATACCTGGTTGATACCTGGTTGATGGGGTTCTGGGAGTTCTTCTACTCCCCAAGCCCGGCCCGAGGCCAGGCTTGACTTGTGAGAGTTTGGTCCACTAGGCTGTTGCTTGGAGTGGCCCGCAGGCCCACATACCCACCACAGCCCGGTTGGTTCGGCACTCCTTGGAGGAATAAATCTAGTTTCCTCTTGAAGATGTCCATGGTTGTTCCGGCAATATTTCTTATGCTTGCTGGGAGGACGTTGAACAACCGCGGACCTCTGATGTTTATACAGTGTTCTCTGATTGTGCCTATGGCACCTCTGCTCTTCACTGGTTCTATTCTGCATTTTCTTCCATATCGTTCACTCCAGTACGTCGTTATTTTACTGTGCAGATTTGGTACTTGGCCTCCAGTATCTTCCAGGTGTATATTATTTGATATCTCTCTCGTCTTCTTACTAATGAGTACATTTGGAGAGCTTTGAGACGATCCCAATAATTTAGGTGCTTTACCTCGTCTATGCGTGGAGTATATGTTCTCTGTATTCCCTCTATTTCAGCAATCTCTCCTGCTCTGAAGGGGGAAGTGAGTACTGAGCAGTACTCAAGACGGGACAACACAAGTGACTTGAAGAGTACAACCATTGTAATGGGATCCCTGGATTTGAAAGTTCTCGTAATCCATCCTATCATTTTTCTGGCTGTCGCAATATTTGCTTGGTTATGCTCCTTAAACGTTAGGTCGTCAGACAGACAAGGAGAAGAAGATCCAAACTCAAAAGCCTCCCAGGAAGCATGTTAAGAGATCCTTCCAAGCTACCAACAGAGAGACTCGAGAGGATGAAACCTCTTGAACAACAGTCTTGATGGGCCTAATGGCATATGAAAATGAATGGTGAGGGAAAGCTGCACTCAAATCAGGCTGAGGGGTGGGGGATGATTGCAAGAACCCTTTACCCTGCAACAAAAGGCCCTGATCAAAACACAGTGGAAGAAGGAACACAGAACCACTTGAAGTCCAAGGAAACTCATGGTCTCACATCAGACTCTCCCCCAAGCCCCGGAAGTTAATGACAAAGGCTCCAAGGTGGAACCGGCATCCATGCCCACTGTCTGGGATAGAGTAGTGGAGTCCAGAGGTGAGGCTTCAGAAGAAGGATAGGCATGGTTGAAAGGAAAACCCCAAAACCTCAGCAGGTCCAGCCAGCTCACCAACACCTCCATCCGGGTCCTTCAACACAAGTCGGAGCAGCTCTGATGCATCCAACTGGGCAGACAACCTAGACCACTGGAGGTAGACAAAATGAACCCGCAAAGTGATCACTGCCTTATACGTACTAATTTCATTTGGAGGGTCTAATAAATAGTCACATCAGAAGTGTAGACCCCATATGACTCATGGTCGTAAGCGTCGCCAATCCAACAGACAGCATGGCAGAGGCAGAACAAATGATTGTTACCCCATGGCACGAACGACAAGCAACCCTCAACCCTCAAAGTCGCCCAAGGTGAGAACAGGTTCGGAAGGGTATATCCATTGGCCCCACCAAACTTATGGTGGATTTATAGGGGCCTGAAGGGTAAACTAAGTGGGACTCCCTGGCATTGGGGATGCTACACCAGACCTAAACGTAAGCCAACACTGTCTGGACTGCATGGCACCCCCCCCCCATCCCACAGGAAGTGATGAAACATGGAGAGCTATACTGGTACTGTATAGATAGCAACAAGCATTTCTTAAGGGTATCTATTATGAAATAAATAAGAAAGGAAGAGGCCCACCAGCAGCATTATGTCTAGTGTTTACCCAAAATGAGACTGACATCACTGCAAAAACACCTATGTGAGTGAGGAACTACCTACAAGAGTCCACTGAAAGAATTGTAAAAGACAATAAATGAAATTATTGATTTCATAGACCAGAAATGTGCAGATACCACAGAGCAATTCATTTTCAGGTGAATACACCTAGTAATGTACTATCTAAAAAAAATCCATATGTACCATTTCTCATTATCACAACCTTTCCCTGTCACTAATGTACTGAAGTTTTATACAGTAGTCATTATCTGGTTAAGTTAATTTGCAAATTAATGAAATTTCTCAATGTGCAGCATTCCCTAGTTACTGTACTAGCTTTATTCTCAGTTTAAGATTTATTGTTCACTGTAATTTTAAATTCATAGCATATTCTTTATTAGCATTAAGACTTCCCTGAAACACTGTCTGTGAATGTTCCAATTAATCACAAAATCCTGTATTAATACAACACATTACAGGTATATCATGTGGTTTATAAATGAGCAAATAAAGCAAATGGTAGTCTTTGAGTTAGGAGCAAGGTAGGGACTCCAGTAATTTATGGCATTCTTCCTTAAGGGGAATTAGAAATGAATGGTTGTCTAGGGCTACTGGTGTCAGTTGCTGACTAGATAAATATTACAGTGCATATGCAAAAATCATTCATTTGGAACACTTCTATAGATAAAATGAGATGTATGAAATATAGATGTATGAAAGCTGGAGTGTACTTAACACTTGGATGCTGGTTCATATCAATTGAAAATTTTCAGACAGATGAGGGCAGTAATCAGAGACAATGTATCTGATTGGAGGAGTGTTGCTAGCAGAGTAGTACAGGGTTCAGTTTTTGCACCAGTAATGTTCATCGTCTACATAAATGATCTACTAGAAGGAGTACAGAATTATATGAACATGTTTGTGGATGATGCTAAGATCCTGGGGAAGATAGGATATGGAGACAATCATCATGCCCTTCAAATTGATCTAGATAAAATTAGTGCCTGGAGCATCAAGTGGCAAATGGAATTCAATGTGAATAAATGCTATGTTATAGAATGTGGACTCAGAGAAAATAAACCACATACAATTTACTGTACGTGGAAAGGAATTAAAGAACTTTATTAAGGAATGAGACCTAGGGGTGGTTTTGGATAGTAAGCTGTCGCCAGAGGAACACATGAAGAACATTGTGAGAGGAGCATATGTGTTGCTTTGCAACTTCAGATTTTCTTTTAGTTACATGGATGGTGAAATACTAATGAAACTGTTCATGACTTTTGTGAGATCAAAATTGGAATATGCAGCAGTTGTATGGTGCCAAATCTCAGTAAGCACATAAACTAGAAAAAGTGCAACAGCATGTTACAAAATGGCTTCCGGAACTGAAAAACAAGAGTTACGATGAGAGACTGGAGTCATTAAACACTCCAAAACTAGAAGATAGAAGAAAAAGAGGCATTAATATCACCAATTACAAAATATTAACAGGAATCAACCAAATTGACAATGAGGAATTCCTGAAACCAGCAGCTTCAACAACAAGAGGACACAGATTCAAGCTAAGGAAACAAAGGTGCCCCAAAAATTTGAAAGTTTTTGTTTAGGCAACGGAGTGGTAGATGGTTGGAACAAGTTAAGTGAGAAGGTGGTGAAGGCCAAAACAGTCAGTAGTTTCAAAGCGTTTTACGACAGAGTACTGGGAAGACGGGACACCACGAGAGTAGCTCTCATCCTGTAACTACACTTAGGTAATTACTTAAAGTCTTCCTTGCTGTCTCTTGACAAAGATTCATTCAAAGATTAAAGTCGATGAAGTTTCATATTTGATGTTATGGTAATGATTTTACCTCCTCTTTGGAATTGATCTAGCTTGCATCAACTGTCAGGCATAGCTTTAATTTCTGTACTATGAAAACTTGTGCAATGACTTTAACTAGAAATAATCCACAATCTGCCATTGTTGCTGTCTAGAACTCAATTTTTGTATCAAGATCATGTGAAACTCTTGTGGTTGATATTTGATGCCCGCCCCCCATTTTTTTCCTGTACATAATTTTCTCATCACCCTGGTCTTCTCACTTGGCTTCTCACTTTCCCTGTCCAGCCTGTTTACTATGTTTATTACTCTATTTGCCTTTCAGTCTTAACTTGATTATGGTACAGGACAGATCAGAATGTTATTGCATTTCTAATTTTTTGTATGAATTGTGATTATTTGTTCCGGTCACATAACTGTAACTCCATCTGCTCTTATCTCCAGATTATCTGTTCACCATTCATTTAATCCTAAGAACTTAACTAAGTTGATAGTATTTGATTCATCCAAGCATTTGGATAATTGTGGGTTACATTTCATGGTCCTCCAAAATTAATTTGTTAATTTCTCTCCATCTATTAATATTATGTTGTACATTATGTGGAGCTGTAGCATGTTTTGTGTGATATTTGTTATATAGTAGTTAACCCATTGTGTTAGTGCTTCTGAAAATAATTTTATGGCTGCTGTTATGCATAGCGGTAATAATGTACCAGTTGATGCTTGTATGGCTATGGATATCATTTTGCTTTTGCGCACTACATTTTAATAAAATTTAACCTAAAGCATGTAACTTAATTTATAAGTTCTGTTCTATACTGGAGTTTGAAACACATTGAAGTATATACTATATTGACAATCGTTATCATATTCGGCATAATTTCGTGAATGCGAATAATTTGGATTTATTATTATTGTTTTTCTGGATGTATTACAGATGAGACCACCTACAGAGATGGTCATAATGACAACAGAAGCAGAGCAAGTTGGCATTTCTCACCATCATCTCCAATAGAACAAAAGCGTCAAAGTGTTATTCGGGAAATAATAGATACAGAGGCTACATATCTTAAGGAACTTATATTAGTTGAAGAGGTAAGAAAATTGTTGAGTTTGTTGTACTGTATAGTATTTTTTAATTCGATTGCACATAAAAGCATAGTGAATGATTGAAAGAAGTTTTTGTGTTGAGTAAAATTAAACTTATTTCTGAGCTGACCTCTGAGCTGAACTCTAAGCTGCTCTCTTGAGTCAGCTTCCAATATGGTTCCAGACACACACTACCCACCAGGTTCAAATGACCTGCCCACCGACCATGAATTCTAACATTCCAAATAGTGTGTTGTGGCGGGTCTATGCCCTCCCCCCCTTTCCACTGGGCACTACTGAACACCCTGGGAGCACCTCAGTCCTCTATGGCTTGGGTTCCTTCCCTAAACTCGGCCTTACACTTGTAGCGAATGAAGTAACTTGGCCCCCTAAGCTTCCTTATACAGTTGAGAGGCGGGATCAAAGAGCCAGAGCTCACCCCAGCAAGTACAACTAGGTTAGTACAACTAGGTAAGTACAGTACATATCGTGTTGGTAAACACGGAAACTCGGGTCCCTCAACCGAGCTTGCCCACTGGTAAAATCACTCCAACTTCCTTTATATTATACAGTATATATATAAATATATATATATATATATATATATATATATATATTAGTATATTTTGGTAGCAGTCTTTCCTGTAGACATATGTTATTAAATATGACCGAAAAAGTAAGATTAATAATTCTAACACGAATTTTCTCAATTTTCCTTATGTTTGTTTTTACTGATGACGGTAAATGAAAAATCAATTCTCCAAAATTCATTCTTTATTTCTTAGTCTGACGCGACACTTGAGCGCGTTTCGTAAAACTTATTACATTTTCAAAGACTTTAGTTACACACACTGAACAGAGTTTAAACAGCTTTTCTTTTTTATACCTGCATTTGGGTGAGGTGACATGTTACAATGGTTTGGGGTGAGGTGAGAACAAACACAGAACACGAAACAATGGGTATAAGCTAAAGGGAAGAATAGATCTGTAACTGCAGAAGGCCTATTGGCCCATATTTCTTGATGTTTCTATATTGGAGCGGAGTCTTGAAGTGGGTAGAATATAGTTGTGCGTTAATTGGCTGTTGATTGCTGGTGTTGACTTCTTGATGTGTAGTGCCTCGCAGATGTCAAGCCGCCTGTTGTCGCTGTATCTATCAATGATTTCTGTGTTGTTTGTTAAGATTTCTCTGGTGATGGTTTGGTTGTGGGAAGAGATTATATGTTCCTTGATAGAGCCCTGTTGCTTATGCATCGTTAATCGCCTGGAAAGAGATGTTGTTGTCTTGCCTATATATTGAGTTCTTTGGGGCTTACAGTCCCCAAGTGGGCATTTGAAGGCATAGACGACATTGGTCTCTTTCAAAGCGTTCTGCTTTGTGTCTGGAGAGTTTCTCATGAGTAGGTGGCAGTTTTCTTGGTTTATAGTAAATCGTCAATTGATCTTCTATTACTTGACGATTTACTATAAAACCAAGAAAACTGCCAACCTACTCATGAGAAACTCTCCAGACACAAAGCAGAACGCTTTGAAAGAGACCAATGTCGTCTATGCCTTCAAATGCCCACTTGGGGACTGTAAGCCCAAGAACTCAATATATAGGCAAGACAACAACATCTCTTTCCAGGCGATTAACGATGCATAAGCAACAGGGCTCTATCAAGGAACATATAATCTCTTCCCACAACCAAACCATCACCAGAGAAATCTTAACAAACAACACAGAAATCATTGATAGATACAGCGACAACAGGCGGCTTGACATCTGCGAGGCACTACACATCAAGAAGTCAACACCAGCAATCAACAGCCAATTAACGCACACTATATTCTACCCACTTCAAGACTCCGCTCCAATATAGAAACATCAAGAATATGGGCCAATAGGCCTTCTGCAGTTACAGATCTATTCTTCCTTTAGCTTATACCCATTGTTTCGTGTTCTGTGTTTGTTCTCACCTCACCCCAAACCATTGTAACATGTCACCTCACCCAAATGCAGGTATAAAAAAGAAAAGCTGTTTAAACTCTGTTCAGTGTGTGTAACTAAAGTCTTTGAAAATGTAATAAGTTTTACGAAACGCGCTCAAGTGTCGCGTCAGACTAAGAAATAAAGAATGAATTTTGGAGAATTGATTTTTCATTTACCGTCATCAGTAAAAACAAACATAAGGAAAATTGAGAAAATTCGTGTTAGAATTATTAATCTTACTTTTTCGGTCATATTTAATAACATATATATAAATATATATATATATATATATAGTATATATATATATATATATATTATATATATATATATATATATATATATATATATATATATATATATATATATATATATATATATATATATATATATATATACACCCAACATATATATATATATATATATATATATATATATATATATATATATATATATATATATATATATATTATATAATATATATTGTCGTACCTATAGCCAGAACGCACTTCTCAGCCTACTATGCAAGGCCCGATTTGCCTAATAAGCCAAGTTTTCATGAATTAATGTTTTTTCAACTACCTAACCTAACTTTTTCGGCTACCTAACCTAACCTAACCTATAAAGATAGGTTAGGTTAGGTTAGGTAGGGTTGGTTAGGTTCGGGCATATATCTACGTTAATTTTAACTCCAATAAAAGAAAATTGACCTCATACATAATAAAATATGTTGCTTTATCATTTCATAAGAAAAAAATTTGAGAAAATATATTAATTCATAAAAACTTGGCTTATTAGGCAAATTGGGCCTTGCATAGTAGGCTGAGAAGTGCGTTGTGGCTACTAGGTACTACAATATATATATATATATATATATATATATATATATATATATATATATATATATATATATATATATATATATTTATTTAGCAGGTTGCCAACTGAGCAACTGTCACACAAGCTCAGTACACTTTTCTCAGTGGTAATTCATACATTCCCAGTATATTAGGTTATGCAAGCTTATGGTGTGCAACATTTCAAGAATTGCTTTAACCACAAAGAGAATGGGGAGGTAAAGCAAACACACTGGTAAAAGTCATATAGGATTTACTGAAAAATATCTACATAGGTAAGTAAACTTCCGCCGCTCCGGTAGAAATATGGCAACACTCAAGTAAGTCACTCTGCATTTCTCAAACCACCACCAACCAAAACTGTCAATAAATGTCACTGAGGCACTAGTTTATCTTCTTACACATATACAGAAATTCTGTAATCCCGATCCACACTTCACGTTATGCACTATTTGAATGATATGCCTTCTGAATGTGATCAACGAATGTTCATACATAAATATATAAATGTATAAATATATAACTGTACTCAATTTATATACATATATACTGTATTATGGAAAATCTCCTTACCATAAATCAATATTAATACTTAGGTGAGAATTTCCTCCTAACTCAAGGGACACTGGGGAGGGAAAGGTTATCTACCTTTACATTCCACTACAAATCAGCATGAAGTCCACGTTGCGATGACAGACAGGATCCAGTTTCTCACAATTCTGCTCAGCCATGCCAGATAGTGGTTCGTTGTGCCATATGTCCACATTGATCCGCAGGCTGGCCGTTATCTTCTGATTCCTGGTGTTCTCTTCCACCAGCAAAGCAGTCTCTCAGCTGCTTCCCTGGAGATACAAGCCTTCCTCGTCCTTGGTATTGGTTACTAGTGCTGAGTAAATCCCTCCTGAGACCTCAGTGCCTCCCAGACTAGCGAGCTCTCTAGTGCACCTCCACTCGCTGATGTCACTGGAGAGTCTCTGGTGCCACTTCCTGCCTCGGGTGGTACGAGGGCACCCAAGGATTATACTTAATATGAGAAAGGAACTTAATATTCTGAGCGTTGTTGATCGTGTTACTGAAATTAACTGTCAAATTGGTATAAAAATGCTTAGGCTAACTCATCCTAATCCTTGCACAGAAGCCCTTCAGAATTACTTTATTGAAGATCAGCATTGTTCCAAATGGATAACAAAAACTGGAACTCAACTCAGAATGTATCAGATTCATGATTTGTACCAAGAGAAACAACAACAGCACTTTCCTGCACTGTGGGAGGTTACACCCTTTCCAGTTTTAATCCCTCCCTTTCCACCCAAGAAGCAAATTAGAGATCAGCCCAAGCTTCGTCTTGAGGCAAAGCTCAACGCCTTAAGCCATATTGATGCTGTGTCCACAGAGCATTCTCTCTCTCAAATCATATATACTGATGGTTCCCTACACCGCACCACGGGTGCAGCTGGAAGTGCAGTTGTACTAACTAACTAACTGCCTCGGGTCGCTGATGCCCCCCTGATCTACTATGTCACGCCCTTGGCGCAATGCCATTGGTCAATGATGCCACACACCAGAGACTGACCAATCAACAGATGGCTCTCATGGCTCTCACAGTGCAATGCATCCTGGCTTCCTCCGGTGGGAAAGCTCACCTCCCACTGCCATATTTTCCTGGTATAAAAGCCTAAAGCCATTCACAAAACCATAATTTATTGCCAGCTGTCAACTCGGGCTTCTCCTCTAATGCACCCAAACTCTTGCTTATGCCTCAAAGTATATACATATGTGGGAGGTATGACTCTTACAGCTGGAATTGGGGAAATACAGGCCTGGGATCCATCACATTGGTCACATGGTTGGGGAAGGGAGATAGTGAAGAATCTCACTTGAGCTACTACGAACAGACCAACTCACTATCATTTATCAAATGATATCAAAGGCTTACGAGTAATTACTTTGGAAGACCTTACTTTTAAAGAACACAACAAAATTGCTGTCACAGCTGCAAGAAAAATGACAGGTTGGATAACAAGAACCTTCCAAACATGAGATACCATGCCACGGATGATACTTTTTTAGGCATTAGTACTCTTTAGATTGGAATATTGTTGCATACTAACATTCCCATTCAAAGCTGGAGAAATTGCTGACCTGGAAAGTGTGCAAAGATCCTTTACCGCTTGAATCCACACGATAAAACATCTAAATTATTTTGACCCCCTAAAAATTGTAAATCTCTATTTCCTAGAGTGCATGCAAGGAAAATATTAGAAGGACTGGTTCCAAATCTGCACACATGGTGACGTGACCACCAGGCACAAACATCAGTATCGTACTGGACTGTGAGCAGCCCGGGGTGACCCAGGCCGGCTCCTTCCTCCGCCCCAGGTGTGGGGTTGGGGGGGCAAACTAGTGGGGGGATAGTTTTACTAAATTTTGTTTTCATTGTTGTGGAGTTCTTTTGGCAATTTTGAAGCTGCAGTTTCATTTTAACAATGCAGTAGTCCATTTTTATTTGCCTATCTTTCTGGGTGCCTTCCCTTGGCTGGTGGCAAAGATAATGAACTTTAAATGTAAAGTGTTTATAGGCCATCACTCTCTGCGCCTCTCTGAGAGGGCCAGGTTCTGGCTGGTGGTCCCCATTAGGCCAGTTGAACTCCGCAACTGTTGACACCTAGTAGTATGGTACTTATTAAGCATGATTGCTCCAGGGAACCTCTGGGGCTCACCCTGAAACTGGTATTTCATTACATTCGATGCTGGGTTTTTTATGGGGAGCCCTGTCGGCTCCTTGGAGTTATTGCTGCTTGGTTGGTCTGGCTAGGGGTGCAGCGTGTTTTGTGCCCGGTTGCAACTTTGCGCCGGTACCTGTGCACTTTGGGTTGGTCCGATGTCCCTCATTCCCTGTTCCAGAGCTCAGGTCTCTCCGGTCGTCTGCATGGTTTTCAGGTCAAGTCAGCCTGCGGTTTACCCTTGTGCCCGTGAAGTTCAAAGGTTTGCAGCTTTCACTGCAGTTTGTGGGAACGTGTCTTGGGCTAACATTCGGGCACTGGGGTTTTGATGGTCAGACAGGGTCCTGGCTGCCCATTCTCTTGTGAACGTTCCAGGGCCCTCGGCGATCTTGTATGGCCTTAGATCGGTGGTTGCAGCCAGTTGTCTCATCTTCATCATGAGTCGTGCGGTGTGGCTGCCTCCCGGGTATGTCCCTATTTTACTGCTCTTTGGGTATCTAGCTTCAGGAAGCCTCTGGGATTCACCCAGAAAATGCTGTTTCATTATAATCAATGCCTGTTTTCTGTGGGAAGACCTATCGGCTCCCTGGAGCTAGCTACCCAAAGAGCAGTAAAATAAAACTTTGACTTATGAGGAAGATGAGACAACTGGCTGTAACCGCCGACCGAAGGCCATACAAGACTGCCGAGGGCCCGGAACATTCACAAGAGAACAGGTAGCCAGGACCCTGTCCAACCAACAAAAGCCCCGTACCCGAATGTCAGCCCAAGACACGTTCCCACAAACAGCAGCAACAGCCACAAACCTCCAAACATCAAGGGTATGAGGGCAGACCGCAGGCTGGCTTGACCTGAAAACTCTGCGGATGACCGAAGAAACCCAAATTCTGGAACAAGGAATGAAGGACATAAGGACAACCCAAAATGTGGCCATGGACACAGAACATGAGGCGAGCAGGTAACGGTGCAAAGCTGCAACCGGACACAAAACACGATGCAACCCCCCCTGGCCTGACCAACCAAGCAGCAATAACTCGCGGGAGCCTCTGGGACTCACCCAGAAAATGGCAGTTCATTATATCCAATGATGGTTTTATCTCTTAATCATTTACATTTGTATTACTTTTGGTAGCTTCTTTTAAACTTCAAGATTTTGTTTAACTGCTCTGCTTCTTCAAATAAAAAAATTATCTCTAATTAGTCTTTTATATTTTGCACATTCCTTTGTTTTGTTACTTTGAAGACAATAAACAAAAATTATAAAGTTGTTTGCAAAATATGGATTACAAATCTTATATATAAATAGTTTCATACATTAAATGTTTATTAATATTGGATTAAATTGAGGTCTCATTCCTGTTACAGGCTTTTATCAAGCCCATGCGTGCTACTGGCATCATTAGTGAGAAAGAACTTGACCTGTTATTTGTGAACTGGAACGAGCTGATCCTGGTTAATTCATATTTCAATAAGTAAGTATGCTGTGCAGTTTTCTAATGCATGTTTGATTAAAACAGTTATTGAGGTATATTTATCTTGTGTGATTATGTCCATATGTGCATTGGTTTGTCTTCACAATACAAGTTCCAAAAATGGTTGTGTAATTTCAAAGACCAGAGGTCAGATCTGGAATAACGTTGTGCTAAGCACTTGCACGTTTATGATTTTACATAAAGTATTAAGTATTTTTAGTTTTATTTTAGCTTTTGACATAATCATATTTTCAATATTCCCAAATACAGATTATCGTGAATTAAAAATCTAATAATTTACCTCTGCCTTCATTTAATATATCTATTCATCATTTTCAGTGGCTCAAGGCTGCCTGCATAACGTTGCAATAACCATCCACATCCTCAGCCTACGGCTTAAATTGGATAGTATTGAGAATAACACCCTCATCTGGGACCAGTATTCCCCTCTCCCACCTTTCACCTTCCCTACCTCCTGCACTCACCTCCACCAAACACCACAACTCCCCTTGGCCCTCCTTAATTTAATCCTGGCCGTACACGCATGCCATCCCACACCACATACATACTCAGGACATACAACAATCCTCCTAAATTACTAACCTTTTATTCAGGCTCTCAATCCATCCTGACAATCATATTTTGCCACTGAAACAGCTAAGCAGCTTCTCTAGCTTCATGTAGTATATGTTGCTTCCTAAATTTAGAGGAGGAAAAGTTAGGCTATTGTATCCTGAGAGAGCCTCAGCTGTCACTAGAAATCATAAATTAGAAGTTTCTCCTATGAAGCAGCATGTATGACAAGTTTTAACCTTCCTTACTAATTAGCCCAACTGTATCAAAAGTCACCTAGATGTGCAGTAACATAGAGGGCATGTTTGCCCACCTCTACCCTGGGACCGTGTCAACCAGGGTTCAGAATCACTTCACATATATAAACGTGTGTGATTCCCAGCAACGATACTGAGTATAGCATATGAGCAAATCAAATTACTGTACATTCTAGGATGTCTTTGAGGTCACCTCAAGAGCCACTCATTTAATCCTCAACAGTGACTTGCCCAACTTCTCACAGTGCTCAAAAGAGAACTTGACAAGCATCTTCAAAGGAATCCTGATCATCTAGGCTGTGACTCATGTCAGGCTGTGAGCAGCTGCATCAAACAGCCTAGTTGATCAGACCTCCAACCAAGAGGGCTGGTCAGAGACCGCACAGCGGGGGATGTTGATCCTCGGACAGGTAAACGACCGGTACCCCAACTGCTTGCCCAAGACATCATCATCAAGCTCAACGATAACTTCCTAACCCTAAACCTCCCATTCATATTCTATTCATTTCTGCACATGAGCAAGATGACATCTTTCTCTTTGATTGAGAGGCAGGACCTAAAAGCCAAAGCTCAACCCCTGCAAACACAACTAGGTGAGTACATGTCTCAGGAAATCCATGTACAGGATGATGACCTCATGTTCATCCCAATCAATATGACTGATAATGGGCCAGATGTCTGCAGATTTTTAAACCTCGCATTTGAATCAGATCACTAGCAAACCTAGCACAGACTAAGGGCATTTTAGCCTTTGGTGTTAATACTGCCCAAATGAAATAACTACGTCCCAATATTGATACACTAACTACACACCCCACTTTAACAGCAGTAACAGTAAAAACACAAAACCAAAGTGGATGGGTCCCTAAGCTTTACATACTGATTCAGCAGCCATCTATTTCCAGCTTTTCTGGCTCCCATACCTTTCTCTTCCTGCTCCACCTTGCCCCACCTTCCATCCTATTCCTGTCCCCTCACCTTGCCCCACCTTCCATCCTCTTCCCTTTTTTCCTCCATCCTCTTCCCTCGCCTCATCTCCTATCCCTTTCCCTCCCTACTGTGCCCCACCTCTGTCCTTTCCCTCCCCCCACCTTGCCCCACCTCCATCCTTTTCTTTCCATTCTTGCCCACCTCGGTCCCTTTCTCTTTTTTCCCCTTGCCCCATCTTTCATCCCTTTCTATTCCCCACCTCAGTCCTTTTCTCTTTTTCCCCCTTATCCAATTTTCAATCCCATTTGCTTTCCCACCTCTGTCCCTTTTCCCCCTCCCCCAATCTGCCATCCCTTACCCTCCTTCACCCACCTTCCCAAAACCTTCAATCATAACAATTTCCAAAAGATAGTAGCTTTAGATGATGTATGTTATGCTGCTAGGATTAACTAATGATTAGAACTACCACTTTTAAAGTATCAAGCTGCCTTTTCTATTTCATTAGTGTTAAATTTAATTACTGTATAGTATATTGTTAGTTGTGCATTGAGTTTATTCTGCAGTTTCTGCAAAGAAACTTCAGTAGCTCCCTGAGCTTAAGTACTGATATTGCCAGGCCTGAGGCAAATGCTTCAGGTCTCTGAGACTCACCCTTGTCTATCTATCGGTGGCAAGGACCAGAATCTGGCTCTCTTATGACAAAAGGGGAGCCTGGGGATCGGTGACCTACTTAAAACTGTGAAATAACCCATCAGAAAGGATAGGCACACCAAAACTAGTGACTGCTTGAAGACCCTGAGGTAAACAAGGTGAACAGTCATTGCCAAAGGACAAACTACCATAAAATTGATGCACTGACCACCATCTCAAATGCAATCCTGACAGCTGCCCACATGGTTTGGTTTGGTGTTGGGCTTAATGCCTATCAACCACAACATGGTTAATAGAGCCACAACAATAGTTTTCTAGCTGACCAACAAAAAAACTTTAGTCTTGAACATAGTTCAGAAGCCCTTCTCTGCTTTGGTTGCATTTTTGGATCATGGTCGATGACTGATGGCTGGGCTCACAGAATTTGGCTTGTTAACTGATTGTTCCTCGGCCACACCGGCCTGTGTGGTACTTAAGCATTTTGGCAAATTGCTGTTACTCCTTTTCCCCATGCCCTGCACTCCTGCTGGCATTTGCACTAGGTCAGCTATTACATCTTTTCTGTTCCTACTAATCCCTTGGTTTTCCTCTCTGAAAAGCTGCTTTGCTCTGATGAGGGACTATTAGGAGTAAGCTCAAGGAGTTACTGAGGAAGACTTCCCAGAAATCATGCTTTGAATGTAATAGAATTCCCTTTAATGGTGGGCCTTTCAGTAGCTACCCATTCCTGCCCTGTTCCATTTTTTACCTTGGGAATTTTGGGGTTTTATATTGTCAGTTTATGAAGGAAGTGGGGAGCTGGCCAGGCCCTGAGTAACCATTGGCCACCATCTGGTGGCAGTTGGGCTCATTAGTGTTATAGTAATTTGTGCATGGCAGCAATTGTTTGACCCAAAGTTCATATATCACTAAAAGCAGTTGCTTCTTGTGCTGTGCCAATTCTTTTTGTAAGTTTATTTTTGGTTTTGGGCAGTTTTCCGATCCCCAGGTTCCCTAAACCAGTAGGACAGGGTGGATCTCAAGAGACCTGGTACAATTTCCTAAGACTAATCAAAGGCCCTCCAGAATAGGGCATTTCATTATACAGTTGTAACACTTGATGTATTAGTAAAGGCCTCTGGTTACTAAAAGAAAGTTGCAGTTTGGAGAGATGTATAACGATCATTCTTTTAATATTTGATTTCATGCTCTTCAGCATTATCTATTATATTGTTATCAATAATTAATTTATCTCTAAGCCTATGTTTGGGAATCTTTTTTTTTCCAGAGCCTGCATTCTTCAAACTGATTTTAAGGAATGAGTTCTACATGTGGGAGGGCCTTCTCAATTAACGATTTGGTGAAGTCATAAGAATGCTTACATTGCATTGACCTCTTACCCAGGATAGTTAAATAATGTGCTTTTATCCTATGGAATTGATTTCCCAACAAAGTACTGTATAAATAAATATAATAATAAAAAGAATTATATTATTCCTACATAGCCTGTATAAGACATGGTTATGGTTATCTTAGTTAGCTTTAATAGGATTTCTTAGCCTACTTGGTTTTGCTAATTGGTCTGTAGAATAGATCTGAATGCTCATTAATATTTGTTGTTTATTTTTAATATCTGCTAAATCTTATATTTTACTGGATTTGAGAATACAGTAGTGCTGAAAATAATGCTATTGGTACTCTCAGCTGTTTAAATTAGCATGCTTTGCTTGTACATTTGCATTGTTTTAAAAATTTACTGAATAAAGAATTTTGACACTACACAGTATGGAACAGGAGCAATGGTAGTGACAATCAGCTTTGTCATCATGACTTCTAGCAATTATTTTGTGTTTCTGACACATGTTGAGCTTAACCATTCAGTTTCTTCCTCTTGAAATATCCAGCTCTTCCCAGGACTTTGCCAAATTCACGGCTGATCATTTCATCCTCCTCATTCCTGACATAGTAGGGGATGAATTGGAGAAGGGAGGCACTGTAGACTTCTCAATTCTGCCCAAAATGCTTGTCAGAAGGCTCACTCAATTATTGCATGTATTCTGAAAATACATGTTAAAACCAGTTTTTTCTTCAAAGAGACTACCAAGTATTGTTCTGCTAAAATGCTATGCTAGCCTGACATCAGATGTTACCATCTGTGCTGTCAACAGAGGCGTCTGAACACTCACATCACTTTCAAGCTTTACCTGTAGCCAAATTTTCCAATCAATGATAAATCAGTGTCTAAATTCACTTGTTCGTCTCTTGCACAGTCATCTTGTGCTTTCAGTGGCCAATGTTTCGGTATGTTTACACATACTTTTATTTTTTTTTTTCAAAAGTTTACTAACTGGCAATTGAGATCTTCTCAGTCAACTGAGATCTGATTTGAGCACAATATTTTCTGTGCGGGCTCAGTAGTACTTTCAGGTGGGTTTTCTTGTCATGATTGATCCTTGACCTCTCACAGTTCATTGGAAGTTTTTATCAGATCATGGTGATTAGTGCTGCACATGGTTTCTAAGTGCACTTTCATTCAGCAATCACATATACTTTGTTTACAAATGTGACTTGTTTATTATGTTAGGTCTTGGTTATTAGTATTACAGTACATATATGACTGCATCTGTTTTGTCTCCGTAATGGCTTCCTGGAGCTAATGTCACTGGTAGCAAAGAGCTGCCTCTTTAATGTCAAGCTGCTGAGAAGTTCTCTGCTTACTGGTAGTCAGGACTGAAATCTAGCCTCCTCAAAATAACACAATGAAGGTAAACTGATCAGAGAGTCAAAAAGCGATACAAAGTTATTAACATTTCTATGAGAAAATATTGAAAAGCCTGCCCCAATTCTCCCAGCCACAACCAGTTGGCAGCCATGGTCATCTGGGGTCCTAGTAGGCTACCATGCTCACTGTCATGCCTCCACAAGAAAGGAGGACAGATTCAGCATAAACAATGAGCTACTGAAATCATGCCTTGCAGGGTGTGGCTGGCTTTTCAAAAATAAGACACTTTTTTTCACCGACTTGCTCATAATCATATTTCTGATGGTCAAGTCAAATAAATTTTACTCCATTAATACCAGTTAAGGTTTGGTCAACCATATCTAGTTGCTCAATGCTGATTGGTCAACATGTTCACGGTTATTATCAGGGCTCTAGAATTTCTGAGGTCTATTAAGTGCTGGGTTGTTGGCTGCTTGTTATCTCTTAGATATCCAGCACCCTTGAAGTGTATATATGACACTGATGGTTAGCTCATTGCTGATTCTCTTCACTTCTTTCTTGTCACTCATTTGCCATCTTTTCCAGCAAGTAAGTCCTTTCCTGCCTTTCCACAATGCTCTTAATAATAAAGAAAGAATTCTAAATGAGGGTGTATATTGCATTTGTTGCAATGGATGCAATAAAATGTATGTAAGAGACTAAGAGGATTTAACAGTACACATGGCACAGTGGCAGAGCACTCGCCTGGCACTTCGTGAGCACTTTGGCATGGGTTTGTATCCTGGCCGTGGAGGACTGATTGGGTTCCAGTCCTTAACTGCATCCTCTGTTCACCCAGCAGTAAATGGGTACCTGGTTGTTGAATGATTTTGCGGGTCATATTCCAGGAAAAGTTAGGATTAAAGACCTGCCCGAAATGCTATTTGTGCTAGTGGCTTTACAAGAATGTAAGAATTCTTCTATATATAAATAAAATGAAATATAAATAAATAAATTGGAAAAGAGATTTAGTGAGCTCAAATCAACCTAGCGTATTGCAGCAACATAAACCTAGCATGCAATGCAGATGCCACCTATGCCCATACCTCAGTGACAACAGAATAGGTAAAATGGAGAACGAGCAGAGAACATGTCTCGCAAGACTCCGGGTCAAAGGTGTCGTTGACTCAAAAGGCAGCATGACTGAGGCAAAACTGGTGACTGTTACCGTGAGACAAGGGCACAGAACAATCTTCAAACTCGCACAAGGCGAGGTGGAACTCAGAGGGCACATCCATCGGTCAACTGAGCCCCGACGGAGGGTTTTCAGGGCCTGTTTGGATGTCGTCTATGGGAAGCCCAGGTAAGGCAATGCTAGCTGATTAAATCCAAAAGCTAACAAGGAAAATGAGCTACAACTGGACCCCTGTGACATGTACAAGCATTGGGGCCTAGAGGAGGGCCACTAGTATACCCTATGTGGACTAATAGCCAAACAAGGCAGACCCCCTCCTGGCAAAGAAAAAAAAATAAAAGAAAAGCCCTGCAAAATGCCACCAGAAGGAACAGGAACATAGCTGCCACATAGGTAGCACAGCACCTTGCGCCCCAACCAGCAACAACACCACTTCCTACCCAAGGCCAAACAAAGACCACGAAACCCCAGCTGGCCCCAAAGGCATGGTAAACACCGAGCAGCAAGAACCCACGAGCTTGGGACACCACGAGCGTAGCTCTCATCCTGTAACTACACTTAGGTAATTACACTTAGGTAATTACCCCTTCAGAAGTGGAATCCTAAAGGCTCTATGGAATGTAAATCTGGAATCCAAGGGTATTACTTATTGGGCACCTAGGGAAGATAGCCCTAAGTGCATGCAGCCCCAGTACACTGTAGTTACACCTGGCCACTGCACCACAAGTAGCAGAAAACACCACAAAGGCATAAAGACTTCCAAGAAATCGATGCCAGAGTTGACATCCGGCCCAGATCGCATCAGCCAATGAACTAGAGGTGAGAGTAGCCGGCACGGGGGTCCAGGGAAGGGAGGGCTGCGCGGACGAGTGGCGTGGTGGTGGAGTATGACGTTTGCCTGTTTGCTTGTTTCTTTAGAATTTGGGGGAGTTCTGCCTGTATGTTCGGTCTTCAGTTGCAATTTCTTACCAAGTGGGTTCTGCTTTGTTATGCCTGCTTTTCTATGTGCCTAACCCCGGTCAATGGTAGACATGGAATGCTCCCAACCACATGGGGGTTTCCGTAGGCCATTGCTCCCTGTGCTTCTGTGAGGGGGGCCCAGGTCCTGGCTCGTGGTCCCCAGTAGGCTAAACTGCAATTGACTGATGCCCCAAACTAATATATCATAAATCAGTTCAATAGCTCCAGGGAGCTGAAGGGGTTCCCCACAGAAAAGGCAGAAAGAGCTCGGCAGAAAACTACTGTCACCCGAGCAGCTTGACATCACACATCTGCAAGCTCACGGAGAGAATCCTCAGGGAGGGAATCATTCACCATTTTTCAGTGAACAACCTTGTACAATCGGCACAACATGGATTTGTTAAAAATAGATCTTGCCTTAAAAATTTGCTTACATTTTGGAAAAGATAACCAGCTACTCAGACAAAGGCCTTCTGGTGGATATAGTATAATAGAGGTACATGGATTTTGCTAAAGCCTTTGATAAGGTACCACATGAAAGACTGGCAAGGAAATTACAGGCCCATGGAATAAATGGTAAAATATTAGATTGAATAAAACAATGGTTGAAGCAAACAAATCAAAGGGTTGTGCTAAATGAAAATGAATCTGAATTAAAAAATGTGATAAGTGGGGTGCCTCAAGGGTACATTTGAGGTCAACCCTTTTTGTCATGTACTGTACATCAATGACAGATGAGAATATTACAAACCACATCATCAAATTTGCAGATGACACAAAGATATATGGTAAAGTTGGAAATGATAACGATATTGACGCCTTACAAAGAGATCTACATGAACTCCACAAATGGTCAAAAGACTGGCAAATGCTTTTAAATATCAACAAATGAAAGACCCTGCATGTGGGGCATAACAACTCCATGTGATGACTACCAAATTAATAGCATTATATTACAGCAGATTGGTGAAGAAAGGGACCTTGGAGTCAGGATCCACCACTCATTTAAAGTCGCACAACAAGTGCGTACAGCAGTCAGAAAAGTTAACCAAACTCTTGGGATAATTAAGCGTACTTTTGACTATATGGGAAAGAGGGTAATGGTTCAACTGTATAAATCTCAGGTGCTTAATCTCACTTAGATTACTGTATCCAAGCATGGAGACCTCATTTTCAGAAGGACATAGCTGCCCTGGAGAAGGTGCAACACCGGGCAACAAAAAGTAATTCCAGAGATAAGTCATCTTTCATATCAGGAACTCTTGAAGGCCACAGGGCTAACAACACTGCAAACCAGGCATGACAGGGCAGATCTCATTGAAACTTTTAAAATACTGAACAAGTTAAAGGATGTTGATCCGGATATTTTCTTTAGGTCAGATGTAACACAAACAGCGAGCAACAGTTTCAAGATCAACAAGCCACAATGTAGGACTGAGAACAGATGCTTTTTACCCACAGGATTGTTAACCCATGGAACTGCCTACCCACCTAAACCGAAACTGCCAAAACTGTGCTCAATTTCAAAATGTACCTGAAAAAGATCATCAAAGCAAATAGGGGACCTTCGAGAACCCAACGGCTTCCTGTCCTTGTCGAGGCCACTAAGGTTTAGTGGCCCTCAGGAAAATCGAGTAATGATATAATAATTGACAGACAGTATGGTTTTCGAACAGGAAGATCTTGTGTCGCAAATCTTTTATGATAGAGCCACAGAGATACTACAGGAAAAAGGTGGTTGGGTTGACTGTGTCTATCTGGACCTAAAAAATGCTTTTGATAGAGTCCCACTCAAGAGGCTGTTGTATAAACTCGAGCATGCTGGAGGGGTGATAGGGAGACTTCTGACATGGATGAAAAATTTTCTAACTGACAGACAGATGAGGGCAGTAATCAGAGACAATGTATCTGACTGGAGTAGTGTTACTAGCGGAGAACCACAGGGTTCAGCTCTTGCACCAGTAATGTTCATTGTTTACATAAACGATTTACCAGAAGGAATATTGAATAGTGTTACTAGCGGAGAACCACAGAGTTCAGTTCTTGCACCAGTAATGTTCATTGTTTACATAAACGATCTACCAGAAGGAATATTGAATTATATGAACATGTTTGCGGATGATGCTAAGATACTGGGGAAGATAGAAGATGCAGACAATTGCAATGCTCTTCAAATTGATCTAGAGAAAATAAGTGCTTGGAGTGTCAAGTGTCAAATGGAATTCAATGTGAATAAATGCCATGTTATGGCATGTGGAATCAGAGAAAATAGACCGCACACAACTTACAAATTATGTGGAAAGTACTTACAGAATTCTAATAAAGAACGAGACCTAGGGGTGGTTTTGGATAGTAAGCTGTTGCCAGAGGAACACAAATAACATTGTGAGAGGAGCATATGCGTTGCTTTCCAACTTCAGACTTGCTTTTAATTATATGGATGGTGAAATACTAAAGAAACTGTTCATGACTTTTGTGAGACCAAAATTGGAATATGCAGCAGTTGTATGTTGCCCAAATCTCAAATCTTGTATGGTGCCCAAAGCACATAAATAAACTGGAAAAGGTGCAATGGCATGTTATGAAATGGCTTCCAGAACAAAAATGGCTTCCAGAAAAACAAGAGTTACGAGGAGAGACTAGAGGCATTAAACATGCCAAAACTAGAAGATAAAAGAAAGAGAAAGGTGATATGATCACAACTTACAAAACACTAACAGGAATAGACCAAATTGATAAGGAGGAATTCTTGAAACTAACAACTTCACAAACAAGAGGACACTGATTCAAGCTAAGAAAACAGAGGTGCCAAAAAAAACTAGACAATTTTCTTGTAAACAGAGTGGTAGACAGTTGGAATAGACTAAGTGTGAAGGTGGTGGAGGCCAAAACCGTCAGTAGTTTCAAAGCATTATACGACGAAGAGTTCAGGGAAGATGGGACATCACAAGCGTAGCTCTCAACCTGCAACTACACTTGATAATTACTTAGGTAATTACCTGAAGTGTAGATCTCATTATGTAATTACTCTCTTCAACACTATATTTGTGAATGCTCTGTTATCAATGATTTTAGACCAAATGGCATGATATACTTTGAGTTTTGTAATTATTTCATACACTCACAGATATTGGAAGATATCATGCTGTACCCAAAGCCTGCTAATGCAGGCTGGTAGACTAGACTCTCATCTCATGTTTTGTTTTGATTCCATGTATGACTAACCATCCTGTGAAATGGGAATATTATATGAACTTCTAGCTCTTAACCTACACTTTGTAATCCCTTATGTCAAATAGGGTAACAGCATAATGCTCGGTATACATACACTTGTTAATAAAACAAAACAAAAATATAGTAACTGAAGGAGCTCATCTCCTAGTTAGGAACCTAACATAATATAGGGTCTTTTCCTAGGTTAGCTTAGATTAGGCTAGGGTTGCTTAGAGAAAAAGTTTACTCAGTTGATCAGTATCACAAATATTTAAAACTAAATGTAGACAAAAGTTGTATATGCTGCACTTGTGCAAATTGAAGTTGATTCTGTAGTCGCTATTCTAAGGTTAATGACTATTGTTACCCTGAGGTTAATGCCTCAGATTGTATGCACCTTTCTTGCTTATGGAGATATTATCATATTAAAATTTAAAACAGAAAGCCAATAATTATGTGTTTTTCCACTTTTTATATCAGTTAATACACATTTAAAAGGTATGTCATAACTTCAGTGAATATGTTTTGTGTTCCAGAGCACTAAAAGTTCGTTGCATGAACAGCAGAGGGGGCGTTACTATGATTGCTGATGTTTTGTGTCAGCAGGTAAGGTTTTTAATGTATTAATTTGCTAATCATATTGTAATAGTATATGCAGACCATTGCTCCTTCCCCTTTCCCCTTCTCTTCCCCCTTCCCCCTCCTTCTTCCCTTTCCTTCCCTCGCTTGCCTTCCCTCTGGTCATCTCTTCCATTTGTCATGGACCCTCGTGGTCATAAACAGTTTGAAGTCAATTGTTCCCCCTCTCACTCCTGTTCATCTGTCCAGTGACGAATTGAAAATTGTACCTCAGGGCCAATAAACTTGTTCTCTCAAGTAACACGTGGGTGCCCAGCCGGCTTTTCCCACAGAAAAGTCGTTGGTGCTTTCCCAGTTACTTGAGTTTTCTGTCAAGAGGAATTGACCCTTATGGTCAAGCCTGATTCTAATTGGTTGAAGCCATGGAGGCCTGTGGAGGCAGGGTCCCACAGGGTAGTGCCTGTCCATGCCATTGGCCAAGATTCTAGATCACCCAGTTGTGTTTAAATCCATTGGCCATAGGCTTGGGATAGGCGGAGTTAACTTGGGCCTAGGAACTAGGGGGTGGAGCCTGTCCCACTGGTAAGCGTTTTTAGAAATATTAGTTAGTGTGTCCTGGAGCTTAGTGGGGTACAGGTCCCCTTGACCTGTGGGAGGCAAGCCATCAACATCTTGGCCTCAGTGCGGTTTTAAGGTATTGTGCACTTGAGTATTCATGTCCTCAGTAGATATCCATTTTGCCTCTTTAGGGATAATAGAGTAGGATATATGTTTAATTTGATTTTAATTTACATGTTCAATAATAATAAAGGGTTTAATTGTCCAGTGGTATTCAGTTAATTCCCCTTTTTTATATATTTTTCTACTTTGCCATTTTTTATGTGTTGATGTGTTGACTTGGAAAGTTCCCGTGTTCCCCTCCATCTTATGAATATTAAAGTCACTCTTGAATCTCCCTTTCAGTTCAGTAAGATTACAGTATTAATCCTTTAAGATTCATTTACTTGCCCCTTTGAGTTCCATGATTATTGAGTTTCCTTCCTGGGGAAACAATAATTTTGACACATTCATTTATGTTTGGGAAGGTGGTGGCAGTGTTTTAATGTTTTTAAGTATTAGTTATAAATTAATAATTCCTATTCTTGTTGTGGCTCCCTCATTTAATGTTCAGCTTATATTCGTGGCAGTCCAGTGAGAGTCATACTGGACTGTAACAGTATTAAGCTGGGGTATTGAGTGAAGAGGGAAAGAGTAGAGAGAAGTAAGAAAAGAGTTATTACAACAAGGGTAGCGTTCAGAATTATTACAATCAGAACCATTACAATATATTAATTAGTAAGAAGGACTTGGAGAGAAAGGGTAATACTATCACTTGAATGTATAAATGTTCAAATGGGATATGTATTTATGAAAAGTTGAGGTTATAGTATTTGGTAGAAAAGCATGATATACCTTTATCTACATGTGGCTTAATGTACTGAAGTGTAATAATGATTTAATCTTTCAGATAAGTCAGTTAACACCATACCTGAGGTTCTGCAGCATACAAATTCTTGGGGCAACTTTACTAGGCGAAAAGTTAGTACAGTACAGATTTTTTTTAAATTAACAAAATGATTTGTATAATATGTTGATTTATTTATAATTACTTTTCCATTGTCAAGTACAAGAAGCATGTTAGGCTTATCAAGGCTTTTCCTAGGCAAGTGATTGACCTTTGTTAGGATGCATCCCACAATACTTGCCTAATTCCATGACTTAAATGCTGCTAAGTAAACAATTCCCGACGATACAACATACACGAGTCTTTGAAAAATAATGAACTAAAATACTGAATAGAAAAGAGAGCAATGTGGATAAGAAGAAAGAGTGCATGTTCACCGGATTGTACTACATTGTGACTATAGTAAAAAAAAATAACAAACTTAGGGTTTGTTTGTTTAACTTCATGCTATATATTTGGTGTCTTGTTCTCTGGAAAAAACCTTCCTTAACAAGTTGAACATGCTTATCTTCTAGTTAGAGCATAGCTTTACTATAAAAAAAGTAAATATTGTTCATCACTGGATGCACAGTATTGTATCATAGTAAAAACATATTTTTTCCTCTTCAAGTTTTCTTACTTCTCATTTATTACTGAGTTAAGCACTGACTTTCTACATTAACACACATTTTCATCATGTTTTCCAATCACAGCATGTACTTGGGAGTGATTTTATAAGCATTGGGACACTGTTTACTTATTTTTAGAGGGTAACAATTCATGCCTCGTAAATAGTATCTGCTTGGCGGGAGTTTCAAAAGTTCACCTTACAGCCCAACAAATATTTAAACATTACACATTACAAGGTCCCTTCCTTATATTCTAGGATGCAACCCACAACAGCCTTCGAACTCCTCCTCAGTACCTATTTACTATAATAGGTGAACTGAGGCATTAAATGTAAAAATATACTATATATATATATATATATATATATATATATATATATATATATATATTATATATATATAATATATTATATATATATATATATATATGTCGTACCTAGTAGCCAGAACTCACTTTTTGGCTACTATGCAAGGCCCGATTTGCCTAATAAGCAAGTTTTCCTGAATTAATATATTTTCTCTAATTTTTTTATCATGAAAAGATAAAGCTACCCATTTCATTATGTATGAGGTCAATTTTTTTCATTGGAGTTAAAATTAATGAAGATGTATGACCGAACCTAACCAACCCTACCTAACCTAACCTAACCTATCTTTATAGGTTAGGTTTGGTTAGGTAGCCGAAAAAGTTAGGTAGCTAAGTTAGGTAGGTTAGGTAGTCGAAAAACAATTAATTCATGAAAACTGGCCTATTAGGCAAATGGGCCTTGCATAGTAGGCTGAGAAGTGCGTTCTGGCTACTAGGTACGACNCTGGTGGTGGTGGTGGTGTACCTCCTGGTGTGGTGGTGGTGGTGTGGTACCTCCTCCTGGTGGTGGTGGTGTGGCACCTCTGGTGGTGGTGGTACCTGTCACTACGGGAAGGGGGGGGGGGAGTGAGGACATCATTCCACACCTAACATACCTGGTTCTAACTACTATGTTGTAAGTTAACTATCGCCTCGTTCGAAATCTTTCATGGAGTCTTAAAGTTGTGGACGGAGGTGGCTTCAAGAACTAATTCTTCACTACGTGCACTTGCATCTGTGATCGTGTCGGCTGGAGCCCATCCCAGTCTGGCCTCTCTTACCGGAGGCTCGCTATCCTAAGCTGCTGTTACTGGAGGCATGCTATCCTAAGATGCTGTTACTGGAGGCTTGCTATCCTCAGCTGCTGTTACTGGAGGCTCGCTATCCTAAGCTGCTGTTACTGGAGGCTTGCTATCCTCAGCTGCTGTTACTGGAGGCTCGCTATCCTAAGCTGCTGTTACTGGAGGCTCGCTATCCTAAGCTGCTGTTACTGGAGGCTCGCTATCCTAAGCTGCTGTTACTGGATGCTCGCTATCCTCAGCTGCTGTTACTGGAGGCTGCTATCCTAAGCTGCTGTTACTGGAGGCTCGCTATCCTAAGCTGCTGTTACTGGAGGCTTGCTATCCTAAGCTGCTGTTACTGGAGGCTCGCTATCCTAAGCTGCTGTTACTGGAGGCTCGCTATCCTAAGCTGCTGTTACTGGAGGCTTGCTATCCTAAGCTGCTGTTACTGGAGGCTCGCTATCCTAAGCTGCTGTTACTGGAGGCTTGCTATCTAAGCTGCTGTTACTGGAGGCTCGCTATCCTAAGCTGCTGTTACTGGAGGCTCGCTATCCTAAGCTGCTGTTACTGGAGGCTTGCTATCCTCAGTGCGGTTACTGGAGGCTTGCTATCCTCAGCTGCTGTTACTGGAGGCTTGCTATCCTCAGCTGCTGTTACTGGAGGCTTGCTATCCTAAGCTGCTGTTACTGGAGGCTTGCTATCCTCAGCTGCTGTTACTGGAGGCTTGCTATCCTCAGCTGCTGTTACTGGAGGCTTGCTATCCTCAGCTGCTGTTACTGGAGGCTTGCTATCATCAGCTGCTGTTATGGAGGCTCGCTATCCTAAGCTGCTGTTACTGGAGGCTTGCTATCCTAAGCTGCTGTTACTGGAGGCTCGCTATCCTAAGCTGCTGCTACTGGAGGCTTGCTATCCTAAGCTGCTGTTACTGGAGGCTCGCTATCCTAAGTGCTGTTACTGGAGGCATGCTATCCTAAGCTGCTGGTACTGGAGGCATGCTATCCTAAGCTGCTGTTACTGGAGGCATGCTATCCTAAGCTGCTGTTACTGGAGGCATGCTATCCTAAGCTGCTGTTACTGGAGGCATGCTATCCTAAGCTGCTGTTACTGGAGGCATGCTATCCTAAGCTGCTGTTGATGGAGGCATGCTATCCTAGGCTGCTGTTACTGGAGGCTTGCTATCCTAGGCTGCTGTTACTGGAGGCTTGCTATCCTAAGCTGCTGTTACTGGAGGCTTGCTATCCTCAGCTGCTGTTACTGGAGGCTTGCTATCCTCAGCTGCTGTTACTGGAGGCTTGCTATCCTCAGCTGCTGTTACTGGAGGCTTGCTATCCTCAGCTGCTGTTACTGGAGGCTTGCTATCTAGGCTGCTGTTACTGGAGGCTTGCTATCTAAGCTGCTGTTATGGAGGCTTGCTATCCTAAGCTGCTGTTACTGGAGGCATGCTATCCTAAGCTGCTGTTACTGGAGGCTTGCTATCCTCAGCTGCTGTTACTGGAGGCTTGCTATCCTCAGCTGCTGTTACTGGAGGCTTGCTATCCTCAGCTGCTGTTACTGGAGGCTTGCTATCCTAAGCTGCTGTTACTGGAGGCTCGCTATCCTAAGCTGCTGTTACTGGAGGCTTGCTATCCTCAGCTGCTGTTACTGGAGGCTGCTATCCTCAGCTGCTGTTACTGGAGGCTTGCTATCCTAAGCTGCTGTTACTGGAGGCTCGCTATCCTAGGCTGCTGTTACTGGAGGCATGCTATCCTAGGCTGCTGTTACTGGAGGCTTGCTATCCTAAGCTGCTGTTACTGGAGGCTCGCTATCCTAGGTGCTGTTACTGGAGGCATGCTGTCCTAGGCTGCTGTTACGGAGGCATGCTATCCTAGGCTGCTGTTACTGGAGGCTTGCTATCCTAAGCTGCTGTTACTGGAGGCATGCTGTCCTAAGCTGCTGTTACTGGAGGCTCGCTATCTAAGCTGCTGTTGATGGAGGCATGCTATCCTAGGCTGCTGTTACTGGAGGCTCGCTATCCTAAGCTGCTGTTGATGGAGGCATGCTATCCTAGGCTGCTGTTACTGGAGGCTCGCTATCCTAAGCTGCTGTTACTGGAGGCATGCCTCCAGTAACAGCAGCTTAGGATAGCGAGCCTCCAGTAACAGCAGCCTAGGATAGCATGCCTCCATCAACAGCAGCTTAGGACAGCATGCCTCCAGTAACAGCAGCTTAGGATAGCGAGCCTCCAGTAACAGCAGCCTAGGATAGCATGCCTCCATCAACAGCAGCTTAGGATAGCGAGCCTCCAGTAACAGCAGCCTAGGATAGCATGCCTCCATCAACAGCAGCTTAGGATAGCGAGCCTCCAGTAACAGCAGCTTAGGACAGCATGCCTCCAGTAACAGCAGCTTAGGATAGCAAGCCTCCAGTAACAGCAGCCTAGGATAGCATGCCTCCAGTAACAGCAGCCTAGGACAGCATGCCTCCAGTAACAGCAGCCTAGGATAGCGAGCCTCCAGTAACAGCAGCTTAGGATAGCAAGCCTCCAGTAACAGCAGCCTAGGATAGCATGCCTCCAGTAACAGCAGCCTAGGATAGCGAGCCTCCAGTAACAGCAGCTTAGGATAGCAAGCCTCCGTAACAGCAGCTGAGGATAGCAAGCCTCCAGTAACAGCAGATGAGGATAGCAAGCCTCCAGTAACAGCAGCTTAGGATAGCGAGCCTCCAGTAACAGCAGCTTAGGATAGCAAGCCTCCAGTAACAGCAGCTGAGGATAGCAAGCCTCCAGTAACAGCAGCTGAGGATAGCAAGCCTCCAGTAACAGCAGCTGAGGATAGCAAGCCTCCAGTAACAGCAGCTTAGGATAGCATGCCTCCAGTAACAGCAGCTTAGGATAGCAAGCCTCCAGTAACAGCAGCTTAGGATAGCAAGCCTCCAGTAACAGCAGCCTAGGATAGCAAGCCTCCAGTAACAGCAGCTGAGGATAGCAAGCCTCCAGTAACAGCAGCTGAGGATAGCAAGCCTCCAGTAACAGCAGCTGAGGATAGCAAGCCTCCAGTAACAGCAGCTGAGGATAGCAAGCCTCCAGTAACAGCAGCTTAGGATAGCAAGCCTCCAGTAACAGCAGCCTAGGATAGCAAGCCTCCAGTAACAGCAGCCTAGGATAGCATGCCTCCATCAACAGCAGCTTAGGATAGCATGCCTCCAGTAACAGCAGCTTAGGATAGCATGCCTCCAGTAACAGCAGCTTAGGATAGCATGCCTCCAGTAACAGCAGCTTAGGATAGCATGCCTCCAGTAACAGCAGCTTAGGATAGCATGCCTCCAGTAACAGCAGCTTAGGATAGCATGCCTCCAGTAACAGCAGCTTAGGATAGCGAGCCTCCAGTAACAGCAGCTTAGGATAGCAAGCCTCCAGTAGCAGCAGCTTAGGATAGCGAGCCTCCAGTAACAGCAGCTTAGGATAGCAAGCCTCCAGTAACAGCAGCTTAGGATAGCGAGCCTCCAGTAACAGCAGCTGATGATAGCAAGCCTCCAGTAACAGCAGCTGAGGATAGCAAGCCTCCAGTAACAGCAGCTGAGGATAGCAAGCCTCCAGTAACAGCAGCTGAGGATAGCAAGCCTCCAGTAACAGCAGCTTAGGATAGCAAGCCTCCAGTAACAGCAGCTGAGGATAGCAAGCCTCCAGTAACAGCAGCTGAGGATAGCAAGCCTCCAGTAACAGCAGCTGAGGATAGCAAGCCTCCAGTAACAGCAGCTTAGGATAGCGAGCCTCCAGTAACAGCAGCTTAGGATAGCGAGCCTCCAGTAACAGCAGCTTAGGATAGCAAGCCTCAGTAACAGCAGCTTAGGATAGCGAGCCTCCAGTAACAGCAGCTTAGGATAGCAAGCCTCCAGTAACAGCAGCTTAGGATAGCGAGCCTCCAGTAACAGCAGCTTAGGATAGCGAGCCTCCAGTAACAGCAGCTTAGGATAGCAAGCCTCCAGTAACAGCAGCTTAGGATAGCGAGCCTCCAGTAACAGCAGCTTAGGATAGCAAGCCTCCAGTAACAGCAGCTGAGGATAGCGAGCATCCAGTAACAGCAGCTTAGGATAGCGAGCCTCCAGTAACAGCAGCTTAGGATAGCGAGCCTCCAGTAACAGCAGCTTAGGATAGCGAGCCTCCAGTAACAGCAGCTGAGGATAGCAAGCCTCCAGTAACAGCAGCTTAGGATAGCGAGCCTCCAGTAACAGCAGCTGAGGATAGCAAGCCTCCAGTAACAGCAGCTTAGGATAGCATGCCTCCAGTAACAGCAGCTTAGGATAGCGAGCCTCCGGTAAGAGAGGCCAGACTGGGATGGGCTCCAGCCGACACGATCACAGATGCAAGTGCAACGTAGTGAAAGAATTAGTTCTTGAAGCCACCTCCGTCCACAACTTTAAGACTCCATGAAAGATTTCGAACGAGGCGATAGTTAACTTACAACATAGTAGTTAGAACCAGGGTATGTTAGGTGTGGAATGATGTCCTCACTCCCCCCCCCCTTCC
>WNGS01005997.1:7095306-7121649 GCA_020271785.1 Procambarus virginalis
CATACTCAGCGGAACTAAGCTTGATTCCTGGGGCAAAGGTAGTTTAGATTTTAATGTGTGAGTAACAGCTATACTGTATTCATAAGCTAATCTGTTAATATAATCACAAGGGGACTTCTTAGCCTTTATGATAGTAGACGCATTTAAGTTTACTGTGTACGGAGGATTCCCTGTGGCCGTCTTTCTCGAACTATGGAATAGCATGCAGGTTAGTTTAAGATTAGACTAAAATAAAGGAGCCGAAGTTATTAATGCCATATCTAGTTCAGTCACATGCCAAAAAAAAAAAAAAAAAGAGGCCTGAGGAAAAAGGAAGAAATTAATAATCTATAAATATAGATGATTAATTTAAGGAAATATTGTACTCTACTCTATATGATTATTTCTTGAAAGGCAATAGAAAAAATACTTTCATTGAAAGAATAAATAAGTAAGCACATTAGGTCCAGGGGTCAGATTCACGAATCAGTTAGGCAAGCACTTATGAACCTGTCCATCTTTTCTCTCTCTTTGGCAGCTTGTTTACAATTATTAAACAGTTAATGAGCTCCGAAGCACCAGGAGGTTGTTTATAACAATAACAGTAGCTTGGGAAGTTCTCATGCTTGTAAACTGTTTATTAAATGTAACAAAGCCGTCAAAGATTGAAGAAAGACGTACACGTTCGTAAGTACTTGCGTAGCTGCTTCGTGAATCTGACCCCAGGTGAGATGCATGTTTACATTGCTTCCTCATACTAAATAATAGTAATGGGTGTAGGAGCTCTACATATATAGCCTTATATTAACCAAATGTGCAGTCATGCAGTCAATGAAGACACCTTAAAATATTCGTAAGCTGTATTTTGATAATTATGAGCAATAGTATGTTAAAGTGAACTAAAGCATAGAAATTAAGAGTTAATACAATTAGCAGGTAATGATGAATGGCACCATATCATAACATCCCTATGTGGGAGTATGAGACTTGCAATATTGTAAGATAATAACCTATTAATATAATGCGGCAATAAGCAGTAATTTTTTGTCGGGAATAGCAGCCTGTGTAATTACTTAGGTGTAGTTATAGGATGAGAGCTACGTTCGTGTTGTCCTGTCTTCCCAGCACTCTTTGTCATATAATACTTTGAAATACTGACGATTTTGGCCTCCACCACCTTGTTACCTAACTTGTTCCAACTGTCTACCACTCTGCTTAAGTGAATTTTCTTATATTTCTTCAGCAGCTTTTTTGTTACATGTAATTTAAATATATAACCACATGTTCTTAAAGTTCCAGGTCTCAGGAATTCTTCCCTATTAATTTTGTCGACTTCTGTTACTATTTTGTAGCCGAGAGGAGGACCACAGGTGGGAGATCAGCCACCTGATAACCATAGAGATGGTGAAAACATGCATCAGAAACTCCAGATGCAAAGATTGAGAAGGCAGAACCAGCAAGTTATGTCACTGGACCAATCTTCTGAAAGAGGCAGAGCTGAAGGAAAATGGCCATGTTCAGACACTGAACAAGCAGTGCCTGAAACCAAGGCTGGGCCAGCCACCTGGAAGCTACAATGATTATCCTCCCCTTCCCTGTAGGACTTCAATTTTGAATCTTGCGAGAGCAAGAGCATGACCGGCTGGGTGGACAGCGCTTCGGATTCATAGTCCTGAAGTTCCGGGTTCGATCCCAGTTGGAGGGGGAGACAAATGGGCAAAATGTTCCTTTCACCCTAATGCCCCTGTTACCTAGCAGTAAATAAGTACCTGGGAGTTAAGACAGCTGCTACGGGCTGCTTCCTGAGGATGTAACAAAAAGGAGGCCTGGTCAAGGACTGGGCCACGGGCACGCTAAGCCCCGAAATCATCTCAAGATAACCGGGGTGAAGAGGTATTAAAGACCTCCACTTTGAAAAGTCCAGATGAAAGGCATCTACTGAGAGCCTCACAGTCGGGAAATAGCCCTGCATCACTGTGACCAAGCCAACGTGAGGTCAAGCCAAGGGAAGGAGGTCCACATCTGGCACAGCCAAGGGAAGGAGGTCCACATCTGGCACAGCCAAGGGAAGGAGGTCCACATCTGGCACAGCCAAGGGAAGGAGGTCCACATCTGGCACAGCCAAGGGAAGGAGGTCCACATCTGGCACAGCCAAGGGAAGGAGGTCCACATCTGGCACAGCCAAGGGAAGGAGTTAGCATCGACAGCCCACTCCATGGGGATGGGATGGAATCGAGAAAAACCTTTAACCATGATGTTCAACAGAGGTGAATGAACGTGGATGTCATGGAGAGCCAAATCCCGAGAAACCAGATAAGGAGCTACATGGAGAGTCGAGCTCCAAAGAGACAGGGATCAAATAGAATCCCTCCAGTTGAGACAATGAACCAAGGAAAAACAGTCTGAATGAAGCCAAATTACAGAGCTCGGAGAGATCTGAACCCCTGTGTAGCACATGCCACAATCTACTAGTAGGGTGGTTAGGACCCTTCTGGAAAAAGCTAGGAGAGAAGGACAGGGGCATGGCATGAGTAGGCAGGGAGAGAACTGAGTGTTGGTGAGGGTTGAGAAGGTTTTGGAGGGAGGGCAAAGGTTGGTTGGAGGTGCATGGAGGTAGGCAATGGGTAAGGAGAGTTTAACAGTCCAGTACTTTCCCATCTTCCTACCTGCCACCCACCCCTTCACCTGCTCACCTGAACCTGGCCACACACCCACCTACCTGCTCGCCAACCTATGTGCCTGCCTGCCTGCCCACTCACATGCCAGCCATCCAGTCCATCTGTCTGCCATCCATCCATCCAACTCACTTGCCTTCCAGCCTGCCTGTCCACCCACTTACCCTGCACACCTACCAGCCATCCAGCCAACAAGCTAACCAGTCAACAAGCCAGCCAGCTCACCAGCCAACCAGCCAACAAGCTAACCAGCCAGTCAGCCAACAAGCCAGCCAACCAACAAGCTAAATAGCCAACCAGCTAACCAGCCATCCAACCAACAAGCTAACCAGCCAGCCAGCCAATAAGCTAACCAGCCATCCAGCTAAGAAGCCAACCAGCCAGCCAGCCAACCAGCCAATAAGCTAACCAGCCAGTTAGCCAATAAGCTAACCAGCCAGCCAGCCAACATGCTAACCAGCCAACAAGCTAACCAGCCAATAAGCTAACCAGTCACCCAGCAAACAAGCTAACCAGCCAGGCAGCCAGCCAACAAGCTAACCAGCCAGGCAGCCAGCCAACAAGCTAATCAGCCAGTCAGCCAGCCAACAAGCTAACCAGTCACCCAGCAAACAAGCTAACCAGCCAGGCAGCCAGCCAACAAGCAAACCACCAGCCAGCCAGCCAGCTAACCAGCCAACAAGCTAACCAGCCAGCCAACAAGCTGGCTGTTGGCTGTGTATGTTTAGGGGTGATCCTGGACATCATGGGTGTGAATTCTGCCCGGGTTAAATGAGTTCTTAGTGATTATATATATATATATATATATATATATATATATATATATATATATATATATATATATATATATATATATATATATATCTTCATCTTTTTTACTTTCAAATTATATTTAGTCCATTCTCTGATGGTGCTTAAATAACACCTTTATCTTTGGATATATATTGCCTTAGCAAAGCACTATATAACATTGCTGTATAATGAATTGTCAACATATTTTTAATTTATTCTTCTTCCTAGAGCCTGACATTATGACTGTTAATACTCATTGATCACTTCTGTACTGAAAGTTAGAGTAGAAATGTGAAGAAATATATCTTACCTAACAAGCAACAAAACAAAATAATAGTTTTATAAAGTACAACATTTTAAGAGTAACAAGACAGTGTCATACATGGGATATGAATCTTATACAGTATATACTTAATAATAATATTTTACAAATACTGTATCTTAATTATCTTTAAAATATTGTATAGTCTGTTTAAGTTCTGTTTTCTTAAGTATGCTGTTTATCAATATACAGACAGTGAAAAAATAAGCGAAGAACAGCATAATACAGTACAGATCGATAATTAGTAAGGAAGCAAGAAAGAATTTTGAAAAATATTAACACTGATGATATCTCTGCACTTTATATACTGTACTGTACTTTCAATTTGAAACAAATAATTTCTCTATTTTAAAATTGAAATATTTATATTTTCTGTCATTTATACTTTCTCACATAACCTGTGCTCAGTAACCAATTATATATATATTTTTTATGAAATTATGTCTAAACATAGGTTAATAAACAGTGTTAACAGCTTCCTTAAATGCCATGCAAAAAGCATGCTCCATAAGACTGCACTATGGACTCATGCTACACAGTACTGGTGCGAGTACATGCACTACTTGTCCTGGACTCAGGCATGCTGCTGTATTGTCACTTTAATGGTAAGTGCTTTTTCTTACCCTCACTTTGTCTCTCACTTAAGGAGACTCCTGCCATGACGGTCACTAATACTCGGCCCATTATGCTCATGTCTTTCTCTTCTTTAAATCAAATAAATTAGATTATTATAAATATATACATAGTTAAAGGCTTAGTATGCAGATATAAATATATATATTAATATAAAATTAATATTAATTATAAATACAAATAAAATATTTATCCAATAAACTAGATGCTGTAAAAAGAGAAAATGCATGTTTATGGTCAAATTTTATAAATTTATTAAAATTATGAGCATGAAGTTTATGCAAGACACATTAATACTGTATAGATAAATAAGCATCATAAAAATAACAAATATAAACTCTATAGTCTATTAACATGAAAAGAAACATGATGCAATGATAGCTACACAACAACTATGTATTCATAACAACTAAACTAACAAGTATTACGTAGCATCTCCCTCACCCATCTCGGTAAGTAAACTTAGCTCAGTGTGGGAGGCATACATACCCATGGCACAATGGTCAGCTCAGAACATGCTGTACTGGTAAATACCACATCAACGACTTGGCCCAACTTTAACAAAGAGCCTGATTTTGACAGATGAAAGTGGTCTTGCCAGATAAGAGTTTTACAAGAACCTGGTTTTGGTAGATTGGAACCTAATCTTGACAGATAACCTATATTTGACAGACATAAGCCAGGTTTTGTCCAAGAACATAGGTCTAGAAAATAAACCTGGCCATGTCAGATAAAGTAATTTTGGCAGATACAAGACATACTTTTAGTATATAAAAAATACATAGGAAATAAATGAAAGGCCTAGTTTTGGTTTATGAAATAAAAGAAAGGCCCAGTTTTGGCAGACTATGAGATACCTCTTATATAAGTACTGCATTTGCAAAGTTACACAATTACATGTATTAATGTTATACATCTTTATTCAAGTTTTTTGTTTACGCAAGTGATAAGAGAATTGAATAAGGCCTTAAAGCAGTTGGGCAATGCGCCAGTCTGTTCATATGACTAATGAACATTGCTTTTGTAGTCTTGACTCTAGTTAGGTTTTGTGTCCTGGAAAGAATTTTGGATAGTTACGAATTTACATGGAGTCTGGGTAGCCATTTGGCTAACTGAATTGTAAATTATATTACTTGAGGTTAATTTATCCAAAGAAATTTTGGATAAATTGAAAAATATGTTACTGAGCCTTGACAGTACTTGGGGGATCATTGGGTTTATATACTGTGTTACTCTTGTGGTGTGCTGGTTAACACAATATAATAAACTTTGCAGCCGAGCTGAGCTACACACTGTGGGTTACTGTATATTCCTGGCATCTCTTGACATGGGTAAGCTGGCAGTGAGCAGTGAAAATGACCAATGTAGGTCTTTTTATATAAAAATGGAGATAGGGAGGATGCTTTAAACTACGGACTAGTATCTGTGACAGGGTGTTAGCAAAGATACTTGAAAAGGCAATCAGATTCTCATGACTAAACCACCTGGAAAGTAATAACATGCTAATCAATATACAGTTTGGGGACCTGAGTAGGGAAGTCATGTGTATCAAAACCTTGTATGTTTCTATGGTAGTGTGACTGCTATAGTACAGGAAATTAATAAAGCGAGTAGATGCAACATTCTTCGACTTGAAAAATGCTTTTGACAATGTGATACACACAAAATTGCTTTGGAAGCTGGAGCACCTGCGAGGCTTACAAGAATGGCTATTGGAATGAATAAAAGACTTTTTATTGGAAAGATGAGGGGGTACTATTAGATTAGAGGAAGATTATCAGATTGAATGACAGTAACTATTCAACCCGTCCTCGCAAATTCGTATAGTGAATATTGACTTATTAAATATGTGCATAGGTGACATACTTAACATAATAGTTTCCCTTGAAAAGCTTCATAGAAAACACAGACCTTACCTAACCTACTTAGTATGTTAAGATAAGCATCTTATTGCTTCGTAATTACAATTATTACTTAACCTATACCTATAATAGGTTAAGTAACAATTGTAATTACGAAGCTATAAGATGCTTATTTTAACATACTAAGTAGGTTAGGTAAGGTCGGTGTTTTCTATGAAGCTTTTAAAGGGAAACTATTATGTTTAGTATGTCACCTATGCATGTAACTAATAAGTCAATATTGACTATACGAATTTGCGAGGACGGGTTGAACTATTGAGGTAACACAGGGAATGGTGCTAGCCACAATTGTTTATAAACTACATCAATAACCTGCCAATAAAATAGTTATAATGAATATGCTCTTCAAGAATGTGAAAATGGTCAAATAAATCAAGGATCTAAAAGACTGTGGTATACTTTAGCATGAGCTAGACAGGCAAGCAACGGAAATGAACAACTGCTGATGGAATTTAATGTACAGAGATATTACGTAATGGAATGGGCAATGAGTGGATAGAAGCCTCATTTTATCCCCAGTGTATGCAACAGGATTCTAATGAAGTTGGATAGTGAATTGGATCTTGGGGTGACTTAAAATAAATATGTTCTGTAATCACATATTTGCATAAATGGCAAAGTGTGAGGCCTAAGTAGTGTTAGCTGTCTTTCAAGCAGTGTTTAGATGATGTACGTGGAAGGTGTGTTGTTATTGTTGGAACAATTGCTTTCTCCAAGTTCAAAATTAGAAAAGTCAGCAGTAGTATAGTACCCAAATGTAAACATTTTCAGTAGTGTTGAATGTAATGAAATGCCACTTTCAGGGTGGCACATCAGTAACTCCTCTGTGCTTGTGGCACTGGCACTCCAGGGAGATTATCAAAACACCAGGCTCCTGTGACACTGTTCACTGGAAGCAACATTTTCCATAATCTTGTCTTCATGAAAAATTCAAAACGAATTCACAAACCACTTAACCTTCCTGTAGGAAACATTTCAAGTTCACAGAAATATAAAACAAAACTCTAAACTAGTAAAATATTTGTGATAACCGTGCCTTGGAACAAGGCAACGGACTACAAGGATTAACTGACACCTTGTGAGGATCCTTTGTTGTCTGCAGATAATACTGAACAGCACCCACCAGGTATAGCCTTTGATGAACTCCAGGTTGAATAAACCAAGCCTCTATGATTAACAGACTATGACAAAATAGCCAAAGAATTGTTCTTTGGTAATAAAAAATTACATACAATATTGCTAAATCTATTAAAGCTTGTCTGTCTATTGCAAGTAGTGTAATACAATTTGCCTCCTATTGTATTCAAACTATTTATGTAAGTGCAATTCTATATTTTCTATTTATAAAGAAAATACTTCCATAACTGAATGCCCTTAAGATAAAATCTCTTGCATTTGTTTGTATTAGTTTAATACAGATTTAAATACAATATTACAATTTAGATAGTGCAAATGCCAAAATATGTAATCATGGTGATAAATGGCAAACATGTTGAGTATAGTCATCCAGGTAAGGCAGAAAGTCTACTTAACTGGGGATAAAAGGTGTGAATGCCTTGTAATATTTCATCTTTTGGTTACAATTCAACTGCAACACCCTTTTTTGAAGTCTGCCATCACACAGTCTACTCCATAAACGTTTTGTATTCTAAATATGATATAGCTGTGTTGTCTTGTGTTACTCTCTCTTTTTTGTGTGTTTCTATTAGTGCTTTTCAGTTATCACAGCTATCTATGCCAACAAATGACACTAATTTCATATGACAGCTATGACATGTGACACCCAAACTACCATGGCATGTAACAACAAAACCACCATGACATGTGACTGCCAAATCACCATAACATATGACTGCCAAATCACCATGACATATGACTGCAAAACACCATGACATATGACTGCCAAATCACTATGACATGTGACTGCCAAATCACTATGACATGTGACTGCCAAAACACCATGATATATGACTGCCAAATCACCATGACATATGACTGTAAAACACCATGACATCTCAAGTCAATTTGTTTCTGTAACTTCTCAAGTCAATTGTTGGCATAGAAGGGCCATCTACAAGGGCTCCCCTTCAAATAGGCATCTCATTGAAGTTTGGCTGAATCCCTGGCAATGGTTGCACTTTGTCATTTATAATCTCTAGAACACTTTACATTTGCATAAACTTACATATGAATACATTGACAACAAACATGATTTTTAAGGGCATTTTTCAATACAGTAGTGTTATTTTTACTATTGCCCTTAACTCTTGTAAAACAAAGTTCAAGAATGCATCATCTCTTTGACAGTATCTTTATCCTTGGATCTTCAGCAAGAATACTGGAGATAATCTCACCTTCAGAACAAAAGGCTCTTATCCCTTATAATTGCTACCTTGCATAACATCAACTTTGGCTCCAACACCTCAGAGATGATGTTAGACAATGAACATTACCAGTGCAAGTGTGTTGCTTAAATTGTTATAGTCCAAGACAGACTGATGTAGATGCAGTTTTTTAATGATTCTGTTATAGTTTGTCAAGTTCCTACATTATATATATTATAATGTTTTCTATTATATTATAAAATGAAACTTATAATGTAAGTTATATATTATATTATAATGTATAACTACATTATTTTCTACATTCTATAGTTTCTACATTAATATAGAAATTCTGAAAATATTTGGAATTCAGTTATGTAAGAAATTGAGACTTGAAAATACTTACACATGAACAATATTTTAGAGATACTGCATGAAACTGCAATCTCACTATTAGAGCTAATAACATAAACATCCCCAGTATTTCAATAACTAAACTAGAAAATGCCAGCTATCGAGATTTTACCTGCACAAGTAATTGAAAATTCAAAATAGTCATGCACAAACTACAGACATAGAAAAGAGTACACAACATTTGGTGTGAGAGCATGCAACAATGTGTTAATGTGAAGCAGAAGACTAACAGTACTAATTCTTCTTCATCTGCAAGGCAAGTCAAGAACAATCAAAGTCACCACTGTATGCTCATCCTAGAAATGTTCACTTTGCTTTATATATAAAATACACGCTCACCATTTGCTATCAGTCCAGAATTTGGCAAAACTAAAGGAATTTATGTAACATCAATACAGGAGGCTATTTTTAAAGTACACATTGAAAATTAAATTTAAAATAGGAATTAAAGTATACAATGAGCCAAATGTTATGTTGTCTATATTTATTGTATACATAATTATTATTATTTTTGTAAATATAGGGAGGTACCACCTGTAGCTGGAAAGGAGATCCAAAGCCTCGGAGAAAGGGTACAATATATTAAGTACAATACATTAAGAGGGAATTTTTAGGTCTCCACCAATACAGGTTCCATGTTACTTTTTTCTATCATTTCCTGTCTGTTTTGATCATGAGGATGTTAGGATGTACTAAAGTGTAACTTGGCTGCTATAGTTGGATGAAAATGTTTGATACAGTATGTAGTGCTTTACCCAGTGTATTTTTTTTTTTTTTTTTTTTTTGCAGGGATATTCCAGCACGGGCCCTAAGCTTCTGGCTGGCCCACTAAGTGTTGCTTGTTTCTGTTTTACTTGGGCCGAGTATGAGTATTTATGACATGTATGCTCGTTTCAGTAAGATTTTGCCATACACGTATGTGTTTTAACAATGTTTTCTGCTCTGTTGAATCTAAGTTGAAATCTTAATGGGTTTGTAACTGTGCACTGTGTTAGATAATATTCCAGTGGTCTGTCGGGCATTTCTCCAGAGTGCTGACACCCATGTGTAATCTTCGGTTTATAGTTGTATATGCCAATTATCTCAATATTATTGATCAGGATATCTCTGGTGATAGTCTGGGTGTATTCAGCAATTATTTGATCTTTTATAAAGCCTTGTTGTTTATGCATGGTCAGATTCCTTGAAAAGTTGTTGTCTTGCCTATATAGATGACCACATGCTTTCCGGATGCCACTTATCTAGATATACCTGTTATCCATTTTGGAGTTTTAAAATAAAAAACAACATAATCATGTCTGCCACCACAGGGGAAGCACCCATAAAGTCAGTGAAACAAAGCAGACCACTAGCAGTTATAAGGCAATATTGATACCTCAAAATCATCAAAAGAACTCCCCCATCAATGTAAACAAATAATCGGAAATTAATGAAACTCGTTCACCTCACATTTCCCTGGAAGAGGTCCACGTCTGGGCACCCGAATGTCCAGCAAAACAAAAAAAGGAGTTGGCTTTGATGGTCGTACCTGTGGATGTACGTACCACGTACCACAGGTACATTGACCCTCAGAATCACACAAGGTAAGATGACATAGACAAGGAATAGATTTTGACAAAGATGCCACAATCTTTTAAAATATGACTGATGACAAAATTATAGATTTAGCTACAGAAAAAAGCTAGAGAAAATTGAAGATGAGGATGTTGATGAGGAAGTGGACAAGTTAAAGAACAAATGTAACATGGAAAAATTTCTGAAATATTTTGAAAGCATTTTTGACTTTATGGATAGGAATAACAGTGAGTTTCATACTAAGGTCATGATGAGCCAATGCAATTTATATATGAAGTTTTTACAAACAAGAGCATAGGGAATGAAACAAATTTCAGTTAAAAACTCTTCTGCACAGGCATCCCATGAAGCTGGCATTGAATCACCTGCACCTGGCTCATCACATAATGACCCACACCTGACTCATCACATAGTGACCCAAACACCTGGCTCATCACATAGTGACCCAAACACCTGGCTCATCACATAGTGACCCAAACACCTGGCTTATCACATAGTGACCCAAACACCTGGCTTATCACATAGTGACCCAAACACCTGGCTCATCACATAGTGACCCAAACACCTGGCTCATCACATAGTGACCCAAACACCTGGCTCATCACATAGTGACCCAAACACCTGGCTTATCACATAGTGACCCAAACACCTGGCTCATCACATAGTGACCCAAACACCTGGCTTATCACATAGTGACCCAAACACCTGGCTCATCACATAGTGACCCAAACACCTGGCTTATCACATAGTGACCCAAACACCTGGCTCATCACATAGTGACCCAAACACTTCAGGAGCCTTTTTTTTTTTTTTTTTTTTTTGGAGATACAGTACTGTATATACAAGAGTTGTTACATTCTTGTACAGCCACTAGTACGAGTAGTGTTTCGGGCAGGTCCCTGGAATACGATCCCCACCGCGAAGAATCGTTGTTACAACCAAGTACTCATTTTACTGTTGAGTTAAACAGAGGCTACAGTTAAGGATTTGTGCCCAGTAAATCCTCCCTGGCCAGGATACGAACCCATGACTAAGCCCTTGCGGAACGCCAGGCGAGTGTCTTACCACTACACCACGGAGACTGGTAAGGTTATCTGAGGTTACCTCATCACCATTAACCTCCACTTAAGTCTACCCAACACCATTAACATATTCCACCACTTCTTCCATCTAAATAACAATACTCCAACAATAATCTTCAAGTTAACAAGCAGATCAGAACTTTTCACATTGGTGATTACAATACTGTTAAATTTTGGCATAAAATTGTCAAATTTTTTCCCTAGGTTATCAGGATGATGAACCACTTGTCCAGACACAACAGATTATTCATTCAGTCTTGGTCCAGAGGTGTCCGGAAAACATGTGGCATTCTGTATATTGAGATTGTTAGGGCTGACGGTTCCTAAGTGGGTATGTAAAGATATAGACAACATTTGTCTCTTCCAAGGCATTTTGTTTGGTGTTGGAAGAGTTCTTCAGGAGTAAATTGGGTCTTCTTGCTGTTGTAGTAAACTGTGAACTATCTTCTGGTTAGTATCAGTACGGGTTACACTTCTGTCAATGATGTCTTTCAGGACTCTTTTAATTTTTCTATGAAACCTAATGACTTCAACAATTAGTGTTGGAGATGGGACCATTAAACAAAGCTGAAGGAAAAAGCAAGTTCAGATGTGCACAAATGATTGGGTACTGCTGCCCATAAATTTCAAACAAAAGCATTTAATTGAATTAGTCTCTGCAGATTTGCAAGTGGGTGGACATTAGGCAGCAAGTAAGAGCTGCAGACTTCCCTGATGCTGTTGACATATAGAATTCAACCATCTGGGAAAAAGGGGTAGTAGAAGCCAGTGGACTATTCATATTCAATACAGTAGTTACCAAAGTGATAACTGATTTTCCTATTGAAACAAAAGTTTTGCTTGCAGGGGAGCATTGATATACTTTTTCTTCTTCACTGTCTAAAATTTAGTTGGTCTCTCGGTGGTAGACAGGGCATTCTCTACTGTCTACCCTTTTATATTTACATAGCAAGACTATTAGGAAAGCTACTTGTCACAGTAAGGAAGCAGATAACAGAGCTTGGCATATTTTTTGGTATAGTATAAGAGAATCATATGGCATTGGAAATGACCCAGGGAACTCAGTCTGAAATTTGTCATAGTCAATAATATTCATAAAAAAAAATTGTACACCATAAGTTGTTTTCTACTGTGTTAACATTAATATTATATAGAAAACATTGCTTTAATTGAATTTTGAATTGAATCGTGTTAATGAAGCTTAAAGATTTACTGTGTATATATTTATTTACATATTTTCATGTACGGAAATAAAATATTTGGGCATGAACTGTATTCTATTTTTCCTATAAAGTGGCATCTCTGAAAACCAGATCCTCTAAATAACTAAATAACAGACCAAATCTGATTACAGGGTATCCCCTCAAAATTTAGAAACTTGTCAGAAAAAAACAGCATTGAATGTAACGAAACACCATTTTCTGGGTTGAGCCCCGGAGGCTCCCTGAAGCTAATGGACTGATATCCATTACATTAGTCAAGTGCATCAGTTAATTTGAGTTATTTACCTACCAGGAAACACGAGCCAGAACCTGGTATCCCCAGACACACAGGGAGCAATGGCTTATGAACACTCCAATTTGTGAAAATATAGTCATATCTGCCCTTGACTGAGGGTATTACCCAGAGAGGTAGGAGAGCCATTACAAACCCCAACTGGTAAAACATTACAACCCAAGACTGAACAAAGCCCAATAACCTCCCCCCCTCAAGAGAAAACAACAAATAAGCAAATGGCCACTCCACTAGCATGCCTGCTCATTAGCAAACAGGAGGAGGAAGGGGCCCCTGCCCAGGCGGCCTGAGCGCTGACACTGGCAGTTCATAGACACAACAAACTGCCGACCAGAGGGAGGGAGGGTGGCAGGGAACCTCCAGGGCTCAACCCAGAAAATGGCGTTTCATTACATTCAACGCTGGTTTTCTGAGGTGAGCCCCATCAGATCCATGAAGCTATATACCCACAGATAAGTAAAAGGGACTTAACCAGGAGGCAGCAGCACTGCTGTTAAGTCCCTCATGACGAAGACGGGACAACTGGCCACAACAGATGCCCCAAAGCCACACAAGGCCACTGAGGGCCCGGAACATTAACAAGATAACAGGCGGTCAAGACTCTGTTCAACCTCCAAGACCCCCGTACCTGAATGTCAACCAGGACATGTTACCAAAAACCGCAGCTAGAATTGCAAAATTTCTGCACATCATGGGCACGAGGGTAGACTGCAGGCTCGCTAGACTTGATAACCCTGAGTATGACCTGAGAGATCCCAAGCCCTGCAACAGAGAACGAGGGAAACCGGATCAACCCAAAGCATGTCCCCAGACACAGAACCTGAAGCACGTAGGTAATGGTAGAGAGCCAAAACTGGATACAAAACATAATGCACCCCCGGCCTGACCAACCAAGCATCTATAACCCATGAACCCCTTCGGAATCCCGCCATCTCATTCTTCACCAGAAAAGGAGACGGCTGCAAACGAACAAAATGCCCCCCAGGGCCAAAGGAGCAGAAACCTATGTGCTGGAGGAGAGCATGAAGCTCCTCAACCTGACCCACAGAGGCCAAATACAACAAAATCAATGCCTTCCTGAAGCAATCCTGAACCGAAGTGTCTACAACAATATGAGGAGAAGAAAGGAAAAAGAGAGCGCCCGATCCAAAGACCAGGATGGCTCAGATGGCGCATGAGAAGGTCAGAGGTAAAAAAAATGCACGCGAGAGCTTCCGGAATGGAGCAGAAGTGACTTCCACCCCGAACGCAAGCTGAAGCAACTTGCCAGCGCCGCACGATGAGAAGCGACAGTATTGAGCGTAAGATGCCTGTCTGAAAAAGCCAAGAGGAAAAGGACAAAACAACACAACCAGAAAGACAACAACCTACGAAGGGAGAGTAAATGCCGAAAAGAATGCCAAGAGACTTCATACCGTCACTGAGAGGAAGACCGAAGGTGGGACACCATCAGAGAAGCCACCTGACCACCATACAAATGGTGATACACTCGCGTCAAAAACACCTAATGCGAAGAGCGGAGGAGTAGGGCAAACCAGCAAGGTACCTCACTGCCCCCGACTAGCTGAAAGACGCGGAACCACTGAAAAACTCGGGTTCGGACACCGAGCAAGCAGCACCTGACACCATGGCTCGGCTGGCCACTATGGAGCCAGGAAAACCACCCTGCCGCAAAAAAGATTCGAGCCGAGCCAAAACCCAAAGCAACTGCTGGACCAGGAAAAAGACGTAAAGGTAAAAAGAGGTAACCCCCCATCTCGACCAATCCCCAGGAAATGCATCTACCGTGAATGCTTCGCAGTTGGGGAAGGGCGCCACATATACAGGGAGATGCCGAGACCAAGCCGATGCAATGAGGTCCACGTCCGAGACCCAGAACGTCAGGCAAAGCCAACTGAAGTAGTCGGCATCGACAGTCCACTCCATGGACAGAGGAATGAGCCGAGATAGGCAGTCTGCCATGACATTGGACATACCCAGATGTAAACCACACGGAAAGCTAAACCCCGAGAACTCAGCAGAAGAGCAACTTGAAGCGACCAGCCCCAAAGAGCCATGGACTGAAGCAACCCCACCCATGGTTCAAACAACGAACCACTGGGGCACAGTCCGAATGGAGCCGAATCACAGAGCCTCAAGCAAGCCAAATCCACTGCAGCGAGAGCCACATCGCCACGAACTCCCGCACCGTGCTGTGAGCCTGACGGAACGACGGACCTCAACAACCCAGACCAGCCTGGTGAGCACTGGTCATAAAACCCCGGCCGAAGGACGAGGTGTCCTGTGAACACATCGAGCGGGGGAATGGGTAGGCGCCATGGAAACTAAACCCCCAAAAACCCATAAAGGATGCTGGAGATGCAGCAACTGATGCAAGGCCCCCAGGGGACGAACCCACGATCACAAGAGTGGTGGAAGGGACTGTCCTTGAAGGAACCAGAACAGCCTTCGAAAACACACTGAACCCGACCCAGTGGAAAAACCAGCAAAGCGAAATTCAGACTCCCGCACAGCTGCTCGAGCAACTGACGAGTAACCTGGGATCCCATCCCAAAGAACAGCTGAAGGCGGGACCGCAGCCGGAGCACACCACAAGAGGAGGGGAAACAGACGCTGTCCCATTACCTCCTGTGGATCCTGGTAATGGCCCTTCTACCTTTCTGGGTAATACCCCTGGTTGATGGCAGATATGACTATACTCCTCCCAAAGTGGAGTGTTCATAAGCCACTGTTCCCTGCACCTCTATGAGGACACCAGGTTCTGGCTCGTTCTGGCCCCGGTAGGCAAAGAACTCCAATTAACTTATGCTCTAGACTAATATAATGGATATCAGTCCATTAGCTTTAAGGAGCCGATGGGGCTCACTTCAGAAAAGTCTGGATTCTGAAAGGGGTCTCTCATGAAATCCGGATCATTAGGCAATTTAATGCAGATCATATTTTTCAATTTTATATTCTTATGTTTCATGTTGTTGACTGTTAGTGAAAGTGTTAGAAATGCTATTCTGAAAATGATTATGAAACCATATCTCCTTAATAATTTATTAGAAGGATTTCCCAAGGTATTTAATAGAAACTCTTGATTCTTGAAGAAGAAAGAATTTTGAACATGGGAAAGTTAATGGGCCTGGTTCATTCCTGTCATGGTCTTACCTTTGATAAATAAGCTTCAGGGGGCTGGATCCTGAGAAATATTGGCAATGATGGAGAAATCTCTTTACAGATAAGTTTTTTGGTAGTTATCAATTACACAATAGGATAAAATTATGAATTTGGTCAGAGAAATTCATTCATAAAGTTTGGGAGCAAAATTAGGGTATGAATGCTAACTTCTTTAATATGGCTCAAAGCTCATTTTCAGTGATTTTTCATGGAAAGATGCAACACTATAGAGAAAACAGTTGGAGTACTGGGAAAGTCATTGATTTTATTTAAAACAAAATTCAGTGACGACTATCATTCGGTAAGACTACAAACGAGCCTGAACCCGAAACAACAGCTAGACTAGGGGGGAAAAGGAACAAGTAACCCCACCTCGACCAGTCCTGCCGAAAGGCGTTGACAATGACGGCTCCGCAATCGTGGAAGGGTGTACATATATTGAGAGCCGCCGAGACCACGCCGAGGCAAAGAGGTCCACCTCCGGGAGCCCGTACGTCCGGCCGAGCCAACTGAAGGAGTCAGCATCAACTGTGTATTCCATGAACAGGTGAATGAACCGAGACAAGCTGTCCGCCAGGCCTTTGGACACTCCCCGGATATGAACCTCACAGAGAGCCCAACGCAGAGAATCCAGCAGAATCCAGTCCCTCGAAGCAGCCAGCCCCAATGAGCCAAGGATCGCACTGAACTCCTGCAGTTCAGACTATGAACAACCAGAGAGAAGTCCGAACCGGATCGTGGATCCCTGAGTGACCTGGACCCTCTGAACCGACAGCCAAACCGCTGCGAACTCCCGCACCGTGCTGTGAGCCCGACGGAAAGATGGAGCCCACCTCCCTTGGCCAGCCTGGTGAACAGTGGTCACAAAGCCCCAGCCCAGAGATGAGGCATCCATGAACACATCAAGTAAGGACTTGGGTAGGTGCCAAGGCACTGAACCCAGAAAAACCCGAAAAGGAAGCCATCGACGCAACAACCAACACAAGGCCCCAGGAGGCTGAACCCAGCAATCGTGAGAGAGGTGGAAGGGACGGCCACAAAGGAACCAGAACAGACACTGAAGATAGACCCGACCTGGCGGGTTAACTAGCACAGCGAAGTTCAGATTCTCGCACAATTGTTCAAGCAACCACCACATAGTCCGGACACCCCCCACGAAAAAGCTGAAGATGGGACCACAGCTGCAGCAACGCCTCAGGAGGGAGAGACAAAGAAGCAGTTCGGGAGTCCCACACGAGGCCCAGCCATGTCCTAACCTGGGACGGAACCAGATGGGACTTCCTCCAGTTCACCCGGAACCCGAACCCAGTGAGCTGGGAAAGAACAACACTCCTGGCGAGCAAACAGACAGACTGGCCGGGAGCCCACACCAACCGGTCGTCGAGGTAGGCCAAAACCTGAACCCCCTAGCGGATGCAGACGGGTCACCATGACCCGGGAAAGATGTATAAATACGGGAGGTGCCAGACTCAAGCCAAAAGGAGGGCAACGAAAGCGGTAAGCCTGCTGCCCCATAACAAAACCCAGCCAGTCCCTGAACCATGGATGAGTAGAGACGTGCCAATATGCGTCCCGGAGGTCCAGAGACACCATACAAGCACCTGGCTCAAATAGAAGCTGAACCTGGGACAGAATGGTCATCTGAAAGGAGGGGCAAAGAATCCAGGGGTTCAGACAGGACAAGTCCAGAATGAACCTCAGATCAACACAGTCCTGTTTTGACACTGGAAACAGGCAGCAAACCCACCTGAGGGACAGAGACGTTTCGACCACGCCCAAATGCACCCACTCCAAGATTACCCGATGGAGCACAAGGAAAGAAGCTTGCCCCACCAGCCCCGAACCCCCCGAAGGAGGAGCCGCCGCCTAATGCCACCACAGGCCGGAGGACATGACCTGAAACGCCCACAAATCATGGGACCAGGCATGAGGAAACAGTGCGAACCTCCTCCCCATCGCCCTGTTAACAGGGCGACCTGCAAAAGGGCTGATGCCCCTAACGAAAAGCCAGTGACAAGCAGAGCAAGCATTGCACTGACCAGATGACGCTGGCTTCGAAGGAAACACCAGCTCAGAAACTGGCATCAATGGTCCACCCCGACAGGAAGAACCCTGAGCCCTAGCACGACTCTTCCGAAAAGCACGAGAACAGCCACCCCAAAGAACCATCAAGTCCGACATAGGACGACAACTAGACGAGGCCGCCTGCAGAAACTTAGTGGCAGCAGAATCCGTAAGCAGCAACGGACAAAAAGCTGATGAAAACTTAAGAGCCTGGGCCTAAGTTGATTCTAAAGAGAGAGCGAGCATAGCCTGGTGGCACGCATGGCGAGAAGCAAAGAACAGCGACACCGCCTCCCTGAGAATCGGTGCAAACAGCCACTCTGCAAGCCATGAAGACTCTGGGACTTCATAACGCACCCAATAGGGAGAAGAAGAACCAAACTCAAACAAGGACGGATCCATCACAGAGACAAAATTTGGGTCTCACAGAAGGTAAGCCTCAATAGCCTTCCGAACCCTCTTAGGCAAGATTCAAGTGGCAGAAAGCCTCCAGAAAGAAGGAGCCAAGGAACCCAAGGGAACCTAGAACTGAACCCAGGGAGGAGCCGACCCCAAATCATACTCATACAGGGAAGGGAAGGGGGATAAGAAAACCCCTCCCCCTGGAACATCAAACTCAATGAAAAGGGCATGAAAACCCAAGCGGCATCAAAAGGGGCCCAAGCCTCCCCCAGGTCAACTCTCTCCCAGCCCTAAGAGTCTCCTAAACAGGCCCCGGGGCAGAGCCATCCTCCACACCCTGTACCACTGAAGAAAAGGCAGCGAGAAGGGGGGGTCTGCTGGTAGGACTGAGAAGCCTCGACAGGAGGAGCAGGCTTGAATGCCTCCGTCTCCGACTTGAATAGGGCAGTCCCCGAAGCCACCTGAGTTTCATCACCAACTAAACCCTGCCCCAACTCCGAAACCCTCAATGTTTGGGAGCAGGGCAAACAACATCAACCGGGAAAGGACTTGGAAGCGCGGACTGACTCAGAGTCGAAGTGACTAACACCCCCAAATCCAGGTCCTCATAACCAAAACGGGGCAGCCCTGGGGCATCTGAGCGGGCAACCAACCTAGTGCATTGCAGCAACCTAAACTGAGCATGCAATGCGGATGCTGCCTGTACCCTAACCTCAGTGACAATAGAATGGGTAAATTGGAACACGAGCAGAGAACACTTCTCGCAAGTCTCCGGGTCAAAGATGTCGTTTACCCAACAGGCAGCATGATGGAGGTAAAAGAGGTGACTGTCACCCTGAAACAAGGGCACAGAGCAACCTTCAAACTCGCATGCATAAGGCGAGGTGGAACTCGGAAGATGCATCCATCAGTCAACCGAGCCCCGACGGGGTTTTCTATGGTTTGTAGGCTGTCTGCTATGGGAAGCCCAGGCAAGTTACTGCTAAGCCGGTTAACCAAAAGCTAAAATAGGGGGGTTGAGCTAAAAAAAATCTGAAACCCTGCAACGTGTACAAGCACAGGGGCCTAGAGAGCCACCAACATACCCTATATGGATTAATAGCCAAACAAGGCAGCCCCCTCCTGGCAAGAAAAACAAAAATATAAGAAAAACCCTGCAAAAGTACATCGTCACCAGAAGGAACAGGAACACAACTTCCACATAAGCAGGCGAGATGCGCAGCACATTGTGCCCCTACCAGCAACAACACCACTTCCTAGCCAAGGCCAAGAAAACCCCAGCTGGATCCAAGGACGCAATAAATGCTGAGTAGCAAGAATTCCTACAGAAGTGGAGCCCGAAGGCCCTATGGAGCCGGTCGGGAGCCGGTCGGCGAGCAGGGGAGCCGGTCGGCCGAGCGGACAGCACGCTGGACTTGTGATCCTGTGGTCCTGGGTTCGATCCCAGGCGCCGGCGAGAAACAATGGGCAGAGTTTCTTTCACCCTATGCCCCTGTTACCTAGCAGTAAAATAGGTACCTGGGTGTTAGTCAGCTGTCACGGGCTGCTTCCTGGGGGTGGAGGCCTGGTCAAAGACCGGGCCGCGGGGACACTAAAGCCCCGAAATCATCTCAAGATAACCTCAAGATAACCACCCTATGCCCTGTTACCTAGCAGTAAAATAGGTACCTGGGTGTTAGTCAGCTGTCACGGGCTGCTTCCTGGGGGTGGAGGCCTGGTCGAGGACCGGGCCGCGGGGACACTAAAAAAAAAAAAAAGGCCCTGAAATCATCTCAAGATAACCTCAAGATGGAAGGTAACCCTAGAACCAAATGGTAGTATTTATAGGGCACTTAGGGAAGACAGCCCTAAGCACATGCAACCCCAGTATTCTAATTTCACCTGGCAACCCCAACACAAACAGCACTATACACCACTAAGGCACAAATACTGCCAAGAAATCGATGCCAGAGTCGACGACTGCCCCAGAGCGCATCATCCTCCGAACTGGAGGTATGAGTAGCCGCCACTGGGCGTCCCGGCCACCCCTCCCCCCTCCCTCCCGGGAGAGCACGACTGTGCGGACAAGAGGCGTTGTATGAAGTTTGCTTGTTTCTTTGAGTTGGGGAGTTCTGCCTCTCTGTTCGGTCTTCAGTTGCAATTTTCTTACCACGTGGGGTCTGTTTTGTCATGCCTACCTTTCTGGGTGCCTAACCCTGGTCGATGGCAGACATGGAATGTTCCAAAACACATGGAGGTTTCCATAGGCCATTGCTCCCTGTGCCTCTCTGAGAGGGCCAGGTTCTGGCTCGTTGTCCCAATTTACTGATGCCCCAGACTAATTTTGTGAATATCAATCCGATAGCTCCAGGGAGCCAGAGGGGCTCCCTACAGAAAGACCAAATGTGAAAAACTGAGAGGAAGGTTGAACCAGTGAAATATGTCACCAAGCTGACCTGATAGAGGCATAGCCACAAAAAATGCAGCAAGGCTGAGCTCTGGCCAGGACCTGGAATAACAGCCAATACCAATCCAGCCAAAAGGCATCTCCTGCGAGGGTTTTGCAATTGGGGAATGAAGCACGGAGAAAGGCGCCGATTCCACTCTGATGCAAAGAGGTCTACCTCTAGGCACCCGTATGTCTCGTAAAGCCAAAGAAACCAGCATCGACGATCCACTCTATAGAAACAAGAAGGAAATGGGACAGCTCATATGCTAGAGTGTTGGACACTACCTGGGTTTGAACAGAGCAGAAAGCCAGTCCCCATGAGAGCTACTGAAAGACCAACTCCAAAGAGCAAAGGACTGAACTGAATCCTCTCCTCTTTATTTATTTCCCCTGCAAATAACAACTGCAGCAGTGGCAAAAGGGACTGAATTGGAGACACCAGAACAGCTGCCAAAGGCACACCTTACCCAGAGGAAATACTATGCACACAAAATTCAAGCTCCTGCACAACTGCTCAGGCAACTGTTAAGTCACCCATGGCTGACTGAACCCCAAGAGACAGTGATGCTGCAACCAGGTCAAGGCTCCCAAAGGCATGGAAAGCAATGCTTACCAAGATTCTCAAATGAGGTCCAGCCAAGTCTGGACCTCATTTGCTGGCTGGAATGAACTGAGACTTACGTCAGTTTACCAGGAACCTGGAGAGCTGAGAAAGAACCAGAAACCTGGCTAGCAGACTCATGTACTGGTTGGGAGCCTACACCAGCTAGTCGCTGAGATAGACCAAAACCCGAACCCTCAACAAATGAAGATGAGCCACAACAACTTGAGCCAAGCTTGTTAACATGTGTAGAGGCAGACTGAGCCCAAACAGGAGAGCCCAAAAGCAGTAAGCTTACTGCCCCACCACAAAACCTAACTAATCCCTGAACCTTAGATGTATAGGGACGTGCCAATACCAGTTGTGGAGGTCTAGGAAAATCAGCCAAGCTTCTGCCTCCAGTACGAGATGGACCTGGGACAAGGTGGTCATCCGGAACGAGGGGCAGTGAATGAACTGGTTCAGCCTTGAGAGGTGTAGGATGAACCTCTTGAGTTCATATTGAAAAAAACCAAATCCACACAACCAAATTGGTTAGAAAACACGCTTATTATTTAGCTTATTTTTAGCTTATTTAGCTTATACTACAGTATATTGGAATGCTACACAGCACTTAGCTTAGAAACACTAGGACCTGCCACAAAAGATGGTGACAGGAGCACTACTGTGATGCACTAGGCAACACATCAGAGACCTAACTTTCTGGCAAGTTTGGGTGGACCGAGCTTTGGAATGCCTTGTGGTTGTGATTGATACTAACAGGTCCGAGCTAGTTTCAAGAAAGTTATTTTGTTTCGTTTGAATCATTTGAAGAGTTCTTTGGCAGTTTTGAGGCTTTGAGTCTTGTGAACCCAGTAGAATTCTTTACAGCATCACTAACTTTCTGGATGTTTTCCTGGTGAAATGCTGGATTGTTATTTGTTCTCTAACTCTGTGAGGGGGAAAAGAGCACTAGGTTCTAGCTTTGGTCTCTGGTAGGCCAAGCAGAACTCCTGTGATTGATGTGACCTGTAGTATGGAACATTTTCAGGGAGATAGCTACAGGAAGCCACAAAGGGGCTCCACCAGAAAAGAGCTAATTTCCTAAAACAGATTTCATGCAAATCCAGATTGAGTTGGAACAATGTAATCTAGATTTTTGAGATACATCCATATAACCCATCTCAAAGAAAACATCTCCTCCAGGAATGAGCACTCATGGAATGCTTTCCAATGAAGAATGAGCATTCACCAAGAAAAGAATATTCTTGTATAACAAGTATTATACATATTATGTAGTGTACCTCATGAAGAATGAGCATACATCAAGGATAGCAGCCCTGAAAATAAAAAAAAACATGCACACATCAAGGAGAGCAAGCATTCACACACATTTTATAGCTCCCCTTTCTCCTTCTCTTGCCCCACCCTCCTACCCACACATACACATACAGAATACATAACACAGAGATTTATAAATACAGTATTCTTTTTTGAAGACGAGCTAATATCGAACAATGCATATTGAGTTACAATGAATACCATCTTCAAATTAAAAACAGCAACAAATTACTGTACACTTACTAGACTGTTGTCGGTGAAGGATTGATCTTTCAGTATCAATAATATGTTTTTGTGCTATGGCAATCTTCTTTAGCCAATTATTACGCTCATGTGTTGTTGGTGCCGAAATGCTGACATCCCCACAACTAGGACTAATAAGAGTGTAGCACACCTCTGAATCTTTGTCTGCTTCTACTCAATTCTGTTAAGAACATAGGCTGAAAAGGTTGCATAGGAAATCAAAATGACAATTTCTACAATTTTACAAAAGCTACTTACAAATTTTCTTGCCTTTGTTCAAAGTACTGTACTTAACAACTCAGAAACTGAAGGTATTTTAGTTTTACAACCAAGGCCTTAATGAACTTTTCATTCAGAATTATTATTTACATATTTACAAGAAATATCTGTTATAAACATACTAAAGTACTGTACATTTAAACTCTTCTAATGGATAATACAGTAAATATTACCAATTAGTGATATTTATACAAGTAGAGTGCAGATAATATATTAAAATGATTAGCAGTTGCTACTAACTTCCTACCTTGCGGTACATTGTGCAAGAATTTGATATTAGTGCTCTTTCCAAAGCTGCAAGAGTGGTACATGAAGACAACGATTTGTTTGGGTTGTCAGCAAGAGGAAGTCACTTAGAAGAAAATGCCACTAGTTCACGTTACTCTTAGCCTGCAAATACAAAATTTTTGAAGAATTTGTGCAGATCATACAATGACATTTTTTTGAGTAAAATAATAATACTGTACTGTACATGTAACTCAAATATGAACTTATAATATTTTAACATAGTTTTTCTATAAATTCATGGGAATAATTTATTCGTAAATTTTTAAAGTAGTAGGATGAACTGCTGAAATTACACAGTCCAAGGGTTAAAAAACCACTGTATCATCAATTCATTTCAAATTACTAAACTGTCTTCTAATTCTCTCATCAATCCACCACAATTCACTGACTTTTATATGTCACCCTAAGTCCTGACAGTTTTACTCCTTAACCCCCAAGCTGCTATGGGCTATTTGGCCTTTGTCACCCACAGGCGCATAAAAAAAAATTTGTTTTCTCTTATAAACCTGTTAATTGTGTCCCTGATCACAGAAAAATAATGAAAAATTGCAAGTGGCATATTTTGGCCTCAATAGGGTGGGGAAGTTCGGCAAAAAACCAGCGATGAATGTAATGAAACGTTATTTCTGGGTGAGACCCGGAGGCTCCCTGGAGCTTATCTAGGCTGATATGCTAATGCCAGACTTTGGCATCAGTCATGTGTATGGAGTTCTATGGGCCTACCGGGGACCACGAGCCAGAACCTGGCCCTCTCAGAGAGGCAAGGGGAGTAGTAATTCGGCTTGTGGTAGCATTTTTACCAGAATAGGGTTTGATTTGGGACGCTTACCTTTCTGGGTGCCTGACCCGGGTCGATGGCAGACATAGAATGCTTCCAACCACACAAGGGCTTCTATAGGCCACTGCTCCCCTTGCCTCTCTGAGGAGGCAAGGTTCTGGTCGTGGTCCCCGGTAGGCCCAAAGAACTCCATACACATGACTGATGCCAAAGTCTGACATTAGCATATCAGCCTGGATAGCTCCAGGGAGCTGTAGGGGCTCCCCCCAGAAAATACGGTCACCTCCTCCCGAAGAATAGGTCACCTCCTCCCAAAGAACAGGCACCTCCTCCCAAAGAATAGGTCACCTCCTCCAAAGAATAGTGATAGCCAAAGAATAGCCTGCCTTATACCATGTATAATACGTTTAAGAAGAACTGCCAATGACAACACAGTGGAGACCAAAACCCCAACAAAAGGAGCATTGCTGAGGAGCCTGAATGTCCTCTGAGAGCCAGTCCAAAGTAGCTCCAAAAGGCTCAAGAAGCCCATGACCAGTGTTATGACCAAGTTGGTCTTGGTTTAATAAAAAAGTACTGTATATTAAAAATAAAAATGAATATTTGTAAGTGTGAGAGTGGTTGAAACCACATTTCTGCCAGGCACATGAGAATTTATACCATGCAAGCTTCTTGCTGGTTTAAGAGAAGTATAGGAAATAGTAATTACTAAACAGCCAGAAGGTTATATCATGAATGGAATATGATTGTAAAAGGTGGTGGTGGTGGTAATATAATTGTTAGAATAAACATTACTGTGTGATATTTGGGCATTCATTGGCAGCGTGATGATGTGAATTTGCATGTTGCTGAGCTGGGACGGATGGCGGATATTGTGTGTACTGTGGGGTTGTAATTGCAGATAAGTCCTTGATATTCTAAAATTACTGGCCATCACTCTTATTAACCTAATGCTGATTTATACTTGTAACTCTAAGCACACTCCACAGTGTTTGTATACAGCGGAAGTAAACTTGGAGAGGATCTTGGATATATTGTGGGTGTGAGAAACATGTTAAATTGTGCTTCCATCACACGTTTTTGAGCCTGCCTTAGCCATTTGTAAGCTAGTATTCCTGCCCCACGAGGTACTGAGCATTAACATTCATGTCAATAAGCAGTACCAGGGGGAATTTTGTTATGGGGCAGTAATGTGAAAAATAAATATTAAGATAACACTTGTTTCATGCCCAGTGTTTAACCCGCTGGATGTGTACACTCACGGGGGCCTAGAGGAGAATCACCAAGTAACAGTAGGGTATGACCAACCAAGTGGCAGATCCCCCCCATCAGGCAGCTAAACAAAAAGAAAAAGAAAAACCCCGCAAGAGGACAACATACCCAGGTGGAACAGAGTCGGCTGCTATGTGAGGTGATAGCTAGCAGCACAGTACCCTGTGCTCCTACCAGTGACGTAAACTACCCCTACCCAGAATCAAACAGGGAAACACAGAAACCCTAGCTGACTCTAAAGTGGTCAATTACCGAAGCAGCAAAGCACACAGT
>WNGS01005997.1:7125774-7215309 GCA_020271785.1 Procambarus virginalis
TAGGTGGGATCCACATATCTCTAGATGTTAAATTTGGGAGCAAATTTAATGGGGCATGGGTAGTGAGTCACCTTGCCTGGAGGGCTTACTTTATTATATGTTTCAGCTTTACACAGCAGCCCATGAGCAAAGAAGAGTAGAAAGTTTACTGTAATAAACTACCACCACGTTATAACCTATTTTAGTCACAAGTAACAGACAGCACCCAGATGCAAACAAATGCAAAGGTCTTCCACCACCAGCGTAGCCAACAACTGAGGAACCTGAACATGAAGCTGCAATAATCCAACATCCTTCGGGAGAGCAGAAGCAAACAGACAGACATTGAAAAGCACAAAGAAAGTGCCTGCCAGAAACACGTGTAACACTGAAGAAACCTCATGCCATTCAAGAGAGTATGACCAACAGGAATCGAGGAATCAGGAAGGAATGTCTGCAAGCCAGGACAACTCCGGAACCTCATAATACATCCAACATTGGGAAGAAGAAGAATCAAACTCAAATGAGGCCGGATCCATGACCAAGGCAAAATTCAGGTCATACAGGAGGTAAGCACAGAAAGCTTGTGTTTGCTTAAATTAGAGTGATAAATAATAACATTTCATTGAACTATTAGCCACTTTCACATTTCAACATTTGTTAAAATACCTTATGCAATACACCGGTATGAAGAAGTTTCCTGGGCCCAAGGGTATTGGTGAGCGAGTTGAAAACCAAACGTTCATGTAAGCCTTCACAGATAACTTGCCTTTGCATCCATTCCAGTTTATCAGTATTGTCTCTCTGACTCACGTGCCTCATTAACCTATAAAATATTGGAGGTAGAGCCCAAGGTGACTTGTAGAAGGTGGCCCTAAGCCCCAAGGGCAGTACTTATAGGGCACCTAGGGAAGGAAACCCTAGGCATGCAGCCCGAGTACTGAAGAAATTACTCCTGGCTCCCACACCGAATGTAGAGACAACACCACACCACAAGGCACAGAACTGGAACAATTTTCTGGAGCCAGAGGCACATGACATTGCCAGTGTTACATCAGCCAAGAACTGAAGAGTGGGTAGGTGGCATGAAGGTCTGGGGCTCCCCCTTCCCCTTCCTGGGGAGGGGGGTGGGGTTGCACAGACAGCGGCACAACAACGTGGTGTTGTCATGCTAGTTTAATTGCTTTCATTTGGGGAGTTCTGTCCGCTCGTTTGGCTCTTTTTAGTAATGTTTTCACCAGAATAGAAGTTTGTTTTGGGGCGCTTACCTTTCTGGGTGCTTGACTCGGTCGATGGCAGACAGAATTTTTCCAACCACATGGGGGTTTCTATAGGCCACTGCTTCTCGTGCCTCTCTGTGGGGGCCAGGTTCTGGCTCGTGGTCCCCAGTAGGCCTAGAACTCCATGCACATTGACCGATTCCAAAAATCTAATATATCCATATCAGCCTGGATAGCTCTGGGAAGCCGATGGGGCTCCCCTCCAGAAAACAACCTTCAGCATTACATAAGGTGAGACCGGTGCTTGGAAGACACATTCCATGGTACCCCCCAAGCCCAATAGGGTTTTTCATGGCCTATTGGACCATGGAAACTCTAGCTAGCAGTTTTCCATGGGAAGCCCCCCAGGCACTGGGGCTAGCTAAGCCGGTAAGCTCTGTCTGTTGCAGACAAACTGACAACCAGAAGTTGCCGTGAAACCTTGGGGCAACAAAGGACTACAATACAACCTAGGCAGGTGTAATCGGAATCTAGGCAGACCTCCTCCGCCAAAAGTAAGTGAATATGCTAAAACAAAACAAAAGGCCCTGAAGCAACACACAAACAAACTGGCCGCCAGAGAGAATTGTTGGTCGCCACATTTATGCAAGCTGCACTGGCTGCAGTGTGCCCCACACAGCAAAACCCTCTCCCTACCTGGGTCAAGACGGAACGCCTAAGACCCCCGACGTACCCCAAGGACGAGAACAATGCGAAGCGACGAAGCCCTAAAATGGGAGTGAAACTCGAATGTCCCAGGGAAGATAACCCTAGAATGCAAGGGAAGTACTTATCAGGCACTTGGGGAAGGTAGCCCTAGGCACATGTATCCCAGCGTACCAGAAAGTAACAATGCGTAACAACACCCCCTTATGGTATACACCTGGCCACCACCACACAAAGCCACAAACACAAAAGTCAGTCAATAAAGCGAGGCCAGAGGAGACTTGTTGACACCAGGCACATCAGTCAATGAACTGGGATGATGGGCTGCTGGCTCGCCTGAATGGGATCCCCCTTCCCCCTTCCAAGGGAGGGGGGGGACACAAACGAATGTGATGATTTGTTTCTCTGTTTTTTGGGGGAGTTCTTTGGCTCTCTTTGGACGTAGGTTGCAATTTTTACCAGTTGGAGTTTTGTACTGTTTCGCCTACCTTTCTGGTGGTATTCCCGGTCGATAGCAGACATGACAAACTCTAAATGTAGAGTGCTCATATGGCCATTGCTCCCTTTATTACTCTGAGTGGACCAAGTTCTGGCTATGGACTCCAGTAGGCACACAGAACTCCAGGGACTGATGACACCAAACTATTATGGCACATGTCAGTTTGGATTGCTTCAGGGAACCGATGGGGCTCCAACAGGAAAATAGTAATAAATCAAAAGCTCACCCAATTAATCAGTATTAAAAGAAAACTTGGTGATATTACCAACAGAGATGCAGGTTTGAAGAAAGTGGTCAAATAAATGATACAAGCATTGTAAATCTTATGATGAACCAACCCTGCACTCAACAGGGAAATGCAAGAAACTGGATGGATTAGCTCTGGGGGTTAAAACACAATACTAATTTTTTTTTTTTTTTGCTGAAGGAACTAAATTAATAACTGTACTTTTCTCTTTAACTATAATAACTGTACCAGATTAAAAAGAGAAACTAAGTAATTCCTAATTACCATTATGTAACCAATTTCACTCACATTTTCTCATACTACATGTCAACCTGTGTTTTGCTGCTTTTGTGATTAAATACTAAGTCTGAACTGTTACTGTTACTACAATTTCTATAATTAAGTAGTCTGCCTTTCATCATTATATATCACTAATAAATTGTAAATCATTTGATAAATTCCTTTAATAATTCAAGTATGTTCAAATATGCATACTTCTTGTTCAACATTAAATGCTACCCATTTAAACTTATAATTAAATAACCTACTTATACTAAGTTATGCCCAAAATGCTCTTTGTATTAGTGGCTTTATGTAAATTACAGTACCATGTGGCTCTATGAATACTTCACTGTTTCATATTTTAAATATACAGTACAGTACTTTATATATATTATTATTATTATTATTATTATTATTATTATTTGAATAATTCCACAAGGGTTTTGATGAATGTTTCCAGACGTGCCTTAGTCAACTGTACCAGGACATGGACTAGTTGACTAAGGTGCATCTGGGAACACTCAGCGCACAGGTTCGAACCCTCATCAAGGCCCTTGTAGATTTGTTCATTTGATATATCACATAATTGTGATTTGTGTGTATATTAATATTATTATTATTATTATTATTACTATAATAACTAGGCAAGGATTTTTATATTTGTATGGCGGCTTCCTTTCTAGCAATTTTGATCTACAATGTGTGATATAGCATAAAAAGAAAAAACTGAAAATAAATGAGCAAGAGAACATACCATTAGGCTTGAAATAACCCTTCTCATACACTGTAATGCAGAGAACATCCTCAGACAATGACTTAACAAGGAACTGCATGGTAGAATCCCATTTTGGATGAGGAGATACTGCTATGCTTGTGCGGTGAGCTTGTGAGCCTAAGCTTACTTCACAAAATGACTGCAGAGTTCCTGAAAACATGGGGGAAGACTGTAAATCTGAAATACAGTACATTATATGACTGAAAAATATCAAACTTACAGAGCATAAATATATACAGAATATTTAGCAATTATTTTATTTAGAACCTTAAAGTTTGCAGATAACCTGCATTATTATTTTAATTTGATGAAGTGAGAGGTACAGATGGTCTGGGAAATTAGTGATGTAATTTAACATAGAAAAAGTAAGAGCAGATATTAGACTTAGTTAACACTTTAGAGCTGCCCTGCATGTGCGCCCCAGCCCACCGCAAGGTGGGCCTGGCGTTTCCTGTGAGCACACACCCACACTAAAATATGTATACCCTTTTCAGTTTTCTTATGTCAATTTTCATGTTACATAGTTCATTTTGGTATCAAATTGTTCGCAATAGAATTCACCAAAAAGATATATGCATATAACGTCAAAAGGCCCGGCGTACCACCCGCAGCTAACCCGAAAATCGGCTGAGAGTTACTCGCAAGCGCCCAACCACACTAAAATGTGTATACTCTTTTCTCATGTCAATTTTTGCCTTACATAGTTCATTTTGGTATCAAATTGTTCACAATAAAATCCTCTAAAGGGATATATGCATATTAGGTAAAACAAATAGGAGTGCTACCACAGCAAATCAGAAAATCGGCCATGAGTTACCCATGAGAAAGCACCCATCCACACACTCGCAACACACACACTCAAATGTGTGTGTACTCTTTTTCACTTTGATCACATAAATTTTCATGTTACGTCATTCATTTTGGTACCAAATTGTTTGCAATAGAATGCATTTTTCTTACCTTGTATGGTCTGTTTTGTTATGCCTACCTTTCTGGGTGCCTATCTTGAGGTTATCTTGAGATGATTTCAGGGCTTAGCATCCCCGCGGCCCAGTCCTCGACTAGGCCTCCTTTTTGTTACATACCCCCAGGAAGTAGCCCGTAGTAGCTGTAACTCCCAGGTACCTATTTACTGCTAGGTAACAGGGGCATCAGGGTGAAAGAAACACTGCCCATTTGTTTCTGCCTCCACTGGGGATCGAACCCAAAACCTCAGGACTACGAATCCGAAGCACTGTCCTCTCAGCTGTCAGGCCCCCTAACCCTGGTCAATGGCAAATAAGGTAAACCACCAACCACAGGGGGTTTTCCAGGACCATTGCTCCCTGCACCTCTCTGAGGGGGGGGGGGGCCAGGTTCTGGCTCATAGTCCACGGTAGGCAGAATTCCACTGACTAAAGCCCTGGTCTAATATATCGCATATTAGCCCGATAGCTCCAGGGAGCTGTAGGGGCTTCCCCACAGGAAGGCTAGAAACAGAACCTTAAATAATAAACTGGAAAGGGAGGGGGGGGTATGATGAGAGGATGCCATTTCTTTACTCTGTTCACCTGTGTGCAACTAATAGTAATTAGGGTAGCAAGTCATTCCTGACCCATCTCACACCAAGCACAGCTCTGTTTTCACCTTGCATCTTGTCTAACTAAACTTGTTGGTCTACCCAGATCATTCAAGACCTGCTATAGGTAACCAGATTTGTTACCCCAGACACAGTAAGAATCAGAAGTGTGAAGTCAGACTCAATTCCTAAAGGTGCCCTAACATCTCCATATTACAACCACTGGACGGGTAAAAGCTAGCAATTCCAGTGAACTACTATTGCACATGAACTGGCCAAGCCTTATTCTGTAATTACGTAAGTGTAGTTACAGGATTAGAGCTACACTCATGGTGTCCTGTCTTCCCAGCACTCTGTCATATAACGCTTTGAAATTACTGACGGTTTTGGCCTCCACCACCTTCTCACCTAACTTGTTCAACCGTCTACCACTGTTTACAAAAGTGAATTTTCTTATATTCTCCGGCAGCTTTGTTTCATCAGTTTAAATCTATGACCTCTTGTTCTTGAAGTTCCAGGTCTCAGGAATTCTTTCCTATCAATTTTATTGATTCTTGTTACTATTTTGTACATAGTGATCATATTGCCTCTTTTCTCCTATCTTCTAGTTTTTGCCTATCTAACCTCTCCTTGTAGCTCTTGTCCTTCAGTTCTGAGAGCCACTTAGTGGCATGTCTTTGCACCTTTCCAGTTTGTTGATGTGCTTCTTAAGAAATGGGCACCACACAACTGCTGCATATTCTAGCTTGGCTTAACAAAGTCGTGAACAGTTTTCTTTAGTGTTTCTCCATCCATGTATTTAAAGCATTCTGAAGTTAGAAAGTATTGAACAGACTCCTTGCACATGTTCTTAATGTGGTCCTCAGGTGACAGTTTTCTATTTACAACCATCCCTAGATCCCTTTCATTGTCAGAATTTTTTAAAGATTTCTCACGTAATTTATAGGTTGTGTGGGGTCTATGTTCTCAAATTCCACATTCCATAACATGGCATTTATTCACATTAAATTCCATTTGTCAAGTGTCGCTCCATATACTGTTTTATCCAGGTCTTCTTGAAGGGCATGACAATCATCTAGGTTTCTTATCTTCCCTATATATTAGCATCATCAGCAAACATGTTCATGTAATTCTGTATTCCATCTTGTAGATCGTTTATGTATACAATGAACATTACCGTGCAAGAACTGAACCTTGTGGTACTCCACTAGTGACATTCCTCATAAATTGCACAAATTGCACACTCATAAATTGACTTGCACTGTGGGGTGCATAAAATGTTTTAAAGCAGTAGGAGAATGAACCAGCTCTAAAAGATAATTCAAAAGTGATAATTAATTCAGTGATAATCCATTATCACTGGAAACAATTTTTTTTCATTTTGTAAAAATCGTTACAAGGAAAATTATTTGTGTGTGTTTGGCTGACCCATGATCCCCATGCATCCAGATAAGGAATAGACTGGGTACTGTAATTCATTAACTCTAAGCTGATTAGACAAAGTAAAATCCTTACTGAGGAAAGAGATATTTGGATGGAAAGACAAGCATAGAAAAGCATTAATGCCTCTCATTATTATTGTAGAGACTTTATGAAATATTTGTTGGTTGTTTATTATATGATAAATTATATATTTTGAAGCTTAATTTAGAATGCTTAGATTATTTACCCTATAAAGTTCTAATTTCTTTATATAAAGCACTAATTTAATATATATTACTTAAACAGCCAATGTGATCAGCATGCACATGCATTCACCTACAATACAACATGATATCTGGTAGTGAAGTTAGTTATGGCCAACCAAAATGCCTTATCTACTCACCATTTGTAGTGTGAATGTTGATGCTACATTACTACTTACCTAAGAAGCTGAAATTCCTGTATGAGCTCAGTCTAAGTCAATAATAAGGTAAGACTTAATATAAATAAAGTCCTTACTTTATTATGATTGTAATGTGTATAATAACAAAGAGACTCCCAAAGTAAGTGCAACAAAAATTAAGAGAGAGCAAGCATGCAAATACTGTAATATAAGGTAAAGTAAACCTTTTCAGACAAATGTTCATGGGAACATTTTCATAAAGGATGATTAAACAATAAAGTTAATACATGGACAATACCAAGATGACATTTCATCTTGTAAGAGACTTTCTAAAAACCACTGACTAAAGAAGTTATTATCAAATAAAAACCTTCCCCTTGTTTTGATATCTATATACAGTACTTGTCAGCAATTTTAGCAAACTTCCTTAAGAGAGTTAAACTTNATATGCAAAGCTTCATTTTAATTTTGAGTACAATTTCATATATCTGCCCCTGAAGAAAGTGAACTTTGGTTACGAATTTTCAACACTTCTAGCCACTAACAGACAAAACAATTTTATAACCCAGGAAAAGTTTCAAAATATTCAAGAAAGTTGCCATAATTTTTTAGTGAAGGCTTGCAGATACCTTCTTTCTTGTATTCCTAGTAATGCTGAAACTTTCAAAAAGGTGAAAAATCTGTCACCTAGCATATGCTTTAGCCACACATGGCCACCATTTTCAGAACTTCCTGACTATTAGTACTAGCTGACCTTTTCTAAGCTTAGTGAAACTGAAAGTCTGTGGTGCCTACTGTTAACCACTGACTGGTCCAACATTTGTGAGAGAGACAAATTCCAACATCTGGATCATCATTTTGGACCAAGGCAATAACTGTCAAGAACGCTGCTGGTGATCCCATACTGATTGACCATGCTGAGTTTGCATTGAAAACATACACCTTACCAATCAGTAAATGCCCTGGTTGAATGGGTATTTTTGACAGTAACATCTGTGAAAACTAAACTGAAAAATTGAATAGGAATTGAGCTTTTAACATCAATCTTGAGAATCAAAGCATATCTTGAAGAAAACAAAACTTGTTGCTCATCATTTGAAGCACCCATGTCAATGCTTAAATATGAGTCTGCAATATACAAGAACAAGGTTGTGGATGTAGATGAAGATCTTGATAATCTTCAACTGTGAAGACATGGAAGGACTCCACACTCATTGTGCTTCTTACAGCAAATATTGGTAGGTTATCCTATTATCACATTTTTTAGTATATATATAGAGATAATATTAATAAACCATTAAAATTGTGTAGTGTACTCTATGTATTAAAATATATTACTTTGAAAACTGTATCAGTCACTAAACAAAAAAATTGAGGTACTCTTATTACAAATGCACTGCTTTTAGACTATCAGCTCGCTACTTTCAGCAATTCGGGTCTGGTAACCCTGCAACCTGCCACTGTCTGTGAACAAACACACTGTAATGTTCTTTCTACAGTGTGGCTTCAATACAGAAATTTAAACTCCTGACTTTTTGTTCTCAGTTATTGCTAGTCTAATAAAGATATTCTCTATCAGCCTCATTATATCCTTATATAAACTTATATAGATATAAGTGTATATAGATATAATGTATTTTGTCTTTTCTCCAGTCTTTCAAGATTACAATTTTCAATGTTTTTAGTCTTCATAATTCATATTTCTTATCCCTGGTCATATATGAGCAAAATATTTACATAATACTGCATCATCTACAAATGAATTCATATAATAAAAGTTAGCAACTTCTGGATAGCATTTAAACACATGACTGAAGGAAGAGAAGAGATATACTGGTTATACTATATTGTCTCACTGGTATACCACTCTTGGGGACAAGAACCCATTTAAGCTTATTGAAATACCTTCACCGTGAGTGAGGCTATCCGCGAGGTTACCCATCTAGGTTCTGGCCAGACTAAAATTTGCTTAACTTGACTAAGTGACACACTTACCATCACTGCACCATGTTGATGACACGCCAATATTTTAAAAATGTTAAAAGACAGAGTGCCATAGATTAACAATAAACAAAACTTGGTGTAGAAAATTAATTATTTCCTTACAAAAAGAGGTAGATGGTTGGATTAAACTCTTTCAGAAAGACTCTTTCTCTAACAGACTATCTCACTCTATAACACTCAATGGATTTTCTTTGTAACAAAATCTTTCATAAAATGGGCAAAATAAATTATGACCACTGAAAATTATCATAATAAAATAATTTATAATAAGCTTTTAAAGATAGGGTCCAGAATTTGTAAAATACAATATTATAAATAAGTGATACTGTATTTGATAATATAGTGTTCACAAAGTAAAGATATAAGGATTTTGAAAACCAAAGTGGACTTTCAACTTTTCAAATTTGATTTCATTTTAAATGCCATACAGTACCAACTTGCATGAATTTATACATTTTTTTATGTAATTTAAATCTAAATATTATATTATATTGTAATTTAAATCTAAATTACAATATATATAATATTTAAGTCAATTATTTCACTGAAATAATCCAGTGCCAGTTCATTTCATATAAGGTATGTTAAACTTTTCATTTTAATTTTTTGTAGATAATTCACGTTCTTCTGTTAATAAACTTGTAGCATGTTCAAAATATATTTGATTTGAATATATATTTCATAAATATATACAGTATATATATATATATATATATATATATATATATATATATATATATATATATATATATATATATATATATATATATATATATATATAGCACAAAAGTAATGCTATGCAATGTATGTCATTAATAACATAAAACTGTACCTTAAATATGAAAACATACAACAGATAAATTACCGGTAATTTCTTTACTTGGTGGAATAAAAATGTCTTTATTTAGCTATTAAATAAACTATCATGACAAAGAAAACCAGTACTGTTGCCTGCTATAACTTGAATTATGCTTAGTAGAAAACAGGAGGTTTATATGTACAAGATTATTACTACTAAGAACGATCAAAAAGTTGAAGTGAGATTTTTAAGATGACCTCCCCAGACTTGACTTCCTGAAGTTTGAGTTTGTAAAGTTGTGGTTGTGCTCCCGGCTCACTCTTAGATTCTTCATGAACCTGGTGGATTTTGATCTCTGTTCGCCCAAGAAATTCTGAAAATGTTCACGTCTATATTAATATGCAATGCAAAAATACTTGGTTATCTACAATTATCAATGATATTATAATTTATTTAGTAAATGGTTGATCTTTGTACAGTAAATTCCCAGTTCATTAATATAATTAAGGCAAGGCAAATTAATATATATACTGATTTGCCTTGCTGATAATGATGTAAATTATTAAATATCTAACTTAGCTGCCAGGATTTTTATTCTCTAATTAATAATCTTCTTGGGTTACGAAGGGTCACTTTCTTAACTACAGGTAAACTCTATGAATGCCAATAACCAATCTATCTCAGTAACATACAGGCATTGATACCATTTTCACCAGTTTCATTCATTTTCCCCTCATATTCAGGCTATAGTTTGCCAAGTCATTTATTCGGAATTGATGAATAAGCCCCATTCGTTGGCTGCCCCTTCTTTGGCCAAACTGATGCTGTAGGTCAATAGTTCCTGGGTGGCCACCTAGAGGCATGTGTGAAGTAGAATTGTTTACAATTGCTCTGATGAGATTAGAATAAACTAGAGAATACTGTATTAAAATCAGAAAATCAATTGGAACAATGAGGTGACTCGAACCAGCATTCAAGGAACTCCCAGCTGCCCACCCTACCCTTGAACCATGACTTTATAAGTTATACAACCTGGTATTTCACTGAATTCACAAGAAGTCTAGAGGCTTATGCTGAAGCCAGTCCAAGTTTTCCTGGCTGGCAGGCAAATAGGCGGACAAGCAGGTGAGCCGAATGGATGGATTGCCGGCTGGTGGGGTAGGTGGGTGAACGGAGTGGGCTGAGCAGGGCGGGTGTTAATCCTTGCTGGCAGTTTGCTTGTCAGTGGGGAAGGAATGTAGCACAAACATCAGTGGCCTTTTCTTCTTTATTATCACAAAATTAAAGTATGTACTGTATATGTACGGGGCCATGTAACTAGCTATCGTGAGTGTGTGTGGGTGAGGGTGAAAGCTCAGGCTGATCTGATCTTGGTCTAGGGTCCTGGGCACTCCTCACACAAGTATATAGAGTGCCTTGTTCTAAAGACTGCCGACTCGATGCAACTAGGCATACCAAGGTGCCCAACATGGGTGAATATTGCAGTGAACTGGTGGGTAAACAGGCAGGCAGGGTAGACGGGCCAGGTGCCTGGCATGCAGATGAGCTGGGTGGATAGGTTGCTGGATGATGGGCGAGCAGGCAGGGTGGATGTGAGGGTTGGTGTAATTACCTAAGTGTAGTTAGAGGATGAGAGATACGTTTGTGGTGTCCCTTCTTCCCAGTACTCTTTGTCATATACAGTAATGCTTTGAAACTACAGCACTGACGGTTTTGGCCTCCACTACCTTGTAACTTAACTTGTTCCAACTATCTACCACTCTGTTTGCAAAAGTGAATTTTCTTATATTTCTTTGGCAGCTTTGTTTAGTCAGTTTAAATTTATGACCTCTTGTTCTTGATGTTCCAGGTCTCAAAATTCTCCCTTATCAATTTTCTCAATTCCCGTTACTATTTTGTACCCAGTGCTTATATGGCTTCTAGTTTTGGCATATTTAATGCCTCAAACCTCTCCTCATAGCTCTTGTCTTTCAGTTCCCGGAGCCATTGCACCTTTTCCAGGTGCAAAGACACCTTTGCACCTTTTGTTGATGTGCTTCTTAAGATATGGGCACCATACAACTGCTGCATATTCCAGCTTTGGTCTAACAAAGGTCAGGAACAATTTCCTTATTATTTCACCATCCATGTATGGTATTTAAAAGCATATACAGTGGTACCTCGGAATACGAGTGTCCCTGTATGCGAGTTTTTCGGAATACGAGCATGATTTCCTCGAAAAATGTGTCTCGGAAGGCGAGGATTACCTCTGAATGCGAGTTTGTTGATACGCGTTCAGGCCGACCTAGCGCGTGGTGGTATGGCGATCATCGCCCCTCCGCCCCTCAGTTTACCATTGTCTCGTGCCCAGTGACTATCCCACATCAATTCTTCACCCGGATTTTCAGTGTTTTGTTGGATTTTTGGTCATTTGACTATACAATTTGCTATTATATATCTCACCATGGGTCCCAAGAAAGCCAGTGGTAAGGATCAAGGCAAGAAAGCCCATGTGAGGATGACAATAGAGGAGAAACGAGATCATTCGGAAGCATGAGAATGGTACACGTGTTGTTGAACTTTGTAGGCAGTACAACAAAGCCACATCAACAATATGCACTATATACTTAAGAAGAAAAATGAGATTATGAGTGCTAAAGTGGCAAAAGAAGTACACTACAGAGACAGCTTGCGAAGAAGGGAAAAGCAAGCTTCCACGGACAGATTTGTGGTGAGAAAATCGAGCGGTGATCCACAACCAGGACCTAGTGGCACTCAGATAAAACGTGCCAGGGAGTGCACACCAGAAAGGTCCTCACTGCCTGATGTGATAATGGAAGGGGACTCCCCTTCCAAACAGTAACTCCTCTCCTCCTCCCCCCTCCTCACCATCTTCCATATGCCTACAGCATTCAACAGCAAGGTAAGTAATAACTTGAACATAGTTTTGTAGGTTTATTTAGATGAATTAGGTATAAAAATTTAGTTTGATGTGGGGTTTTTGGGGTAGTCAGGAACAGATTAATTCATTTCCCATTATTTCTTATGGGGAAATTAGCTTCGGAATACGAGTTTTCGAAATACGAGCCGTCTCCAGGAACGGATTAAACTCTTAAACCGAGGTACCCCTGTACTGTACTGCCCCAAAAACCTTTAGAGGAAGTCGGTGACTCAGCAACCGACGTAAAGACACTGGGGAGTGAACCCAGTGGTCACGAAATAGGCAAAAGGGGCTGCCTCGAAGATACCAGAACAGCCTCCAAAGCCAAACCTTGCCCAGCGGGTAAACCAGCATGGCAAAGTCTAGGCTCCTGCACAACTGCTCGAGCAACCGCCGAGCAACCCGAGACCCCCCAAAAGAGCTGAAGGCAAGACTGCAACCGGACCAATGCCGCAGAAGGGAGAGAGAAGGACTCAATCCGCAAATCCAGCACAAGGCCCAGCCAATTTTGAACCTGAGAAGGAACTAACTGGGACTTTCACCAATTTACCAGGAACCCAAACCCAAACTGGGGAAGAACCAAATCCCTGGTGAGCAGACACGTGGACCGGCTGGGAGCCCACAAAGCCAATCATCAAGGTAGGCCAGAACCCGAACACCTAAAAGAAGCAGATGGGCCACCATGACCTGGGTCAGGCGTGTGAAAGCACGAGGTGCCAGATTCAAACTGAAAGGAAGGCAACGAAAGCGGTAACCTGATGCCCTACCATAAAACCAAGCCAGTCCCTGAACCCCGGATGAATAGAGACATGCCAATACGTGTCCTTGAGGTCCAGGGACACCATCCAAGCAAGACCCCTCTGGGAAGGCTCCCCATGAGCTCCCTGGAGAACCAATAAGTCCGACATAGGATGTCAACTAGACAAAGCTGCCTGCAGATACTGCACAACTGCAGACTCTGCAAACAGCAATGGACAAAAGGGCAAAGGCAACCTAAGAGCCACGGGCCCAAGCAGATTCCAAAAAAGAAGCGAGCACCGCCTGCCGACATGTGAGATGGGAAGCAAAAAATAGCGAAACCGCATTCCTCGGGATCAGCACGAACAGCTTAAACAAAGCAGACAATGCAAACACTGCCGAGGGCAACGCACCAGACCCAGAGGCAGTCTCAAGCGCCTCCACATCCTCCTCAAGCCAATCCACGGAGAGCTCAAGCAGGTAATTACCTAAGTGTAATTACCTAAGTGTAGTTACAGGATGAGAGCTACGCTCGTGGTGTCCCGTCTTCCCAGCACTCTTTGTCATATAACGCTTTGAAACTACTGACGGTCTTGGCCTCCACCACCTTCTCCCCTAACTTGTTCCAACCGTCTACCACTCTGTTTGCGAAAGTGAATTTTCTTATATTTCTTCGGCATCTGTGTTTAGCTAGTTTATATCTATGACCTCTTGTTCTTAAAGTTCCAGGTCTCAGGAAATCTTCCCTATCGATTTTATCAATTCCTGTTACTATTTTGTATGTAGTGATCATATCACCTCTTTTTCTTCTGTCTTCTAGTTTTGGCATATTTAATGCCTCTAACCTCTCCTCGTAGCTCTTGCCCTTCAGTTCTGGGAGCCGCTTAGTAGCATGTCTTTGCACCTTTTCCAGTTTGTTGATGTGCTTCTTAAGATATGGGCACCACACAAAGAAAAAAGAAACACAAGGCCTAAGCCAACAGGTCACGTGCGAGCAAGTTCTCCATGACTAATGCAGCTGAAAGGGAAGGAACCTGCACATGAAGCTGCACCACACCAACATCCCACAGAAGGGCAGGGGTGAACAAGCACACATTGAGATGCTCAAAATTGCCCTCCCAGGAAAACCTGCAACACCATATGAGCTTCCCATCACTCAAGCATGCAGGACCAACAGAACGCATGCCAAGCTTCCAACGAGAAGAGAGGGCTGTCTGCCAACCAGGAAGACTCTGGAACCTCATAACGAACCCAGTAAGGACACAATGATCCATACACAAAAGAATTTGAATCCATTCTGATGGCGTAATCCGGGTCCCGCAGGAGGTAAGTCGCAAATGGCCTCCTGCACCACATGGGGCGGGATACGGGAGGCAGAAAACCTCCGGAAAGACGAAACTGACGAACCCACGGGATCATGGAACCAAACCCGGGGAGAGCTAGACACCAAATACAACTCGTACTAGGAGGGAGAATAAGAAAACCCCACTCCTTGTAACACCAAGCCCTACTCCGAGGGTACATAAATCCAAGCGGGGTCTAACGAGGCCCAAGGCTCCCCAAGTCAATCCCTCCCCTGCCCCGGGAACCTCACCCCAAGGACCCTGGGCCGAGCCATCCTCCAAACCCCCCGCCTCTAAAGAAAAGGCAGGAGCCTCCGAAAAAGCAGGAATGAAGGGGGGCCTACTGGTCAGACCCAGAAGCTTCGACTAGAGGACTAGGCTCGAATGCCTCCTTCTCCACTCCGGAAGGGGACTCTCCTGAAACTGACCGAGTCTTAACACCAACTAAACCTTGCTCCGATTCCGAAAACCTCAGATGCTTCGGGGCCGGAAGAAAGGGGAAAGGACCAGGATGCACAACAAAAGGGGAAGGACAAGGGGGGTGCGGACAGAACCAAAGCCGAGGCAATTAACACCCCCAAGTCCAGGTCCCTATAGCCAAAGTGGGGCAGTCTCGGGCATCGGGGGAAGTAACCAACCTCTCTCGTTGCAGCAACCAAAACCTAGCATGCAACACTAAAGCTGCCTGTACCCACATAAGATCACCAGTAAATTGGGGGAATTGGAGTATGTACAAGCAACAAAACTCGCACGATTCCGGGTCGAAAGTGTCACCGACCCTAAAAGGCAGCATGGCGGATGCATAACCCGTGATTGTCACCCTGAGACAAGGGGACAGAGCAACTTTCCGACTTGCACGAAGCAAGAAGTGACACAGAGGGTTGCATCCATTGGACCTCAGACTTCCCGTGGGGTTTCCAGGCCCCTTAGTCGTGGTATTCTGCTAAGGGAAGCCCAGGCAGGGTACTGCTAGTCGGCGCCAAACTACCAAGAAAACTGCTAAAGTNACAGAGGCTACAGTTAAGGATTTGCGCCCAATAAATCCTCCCCGGCCAGGATACGAACCCAGGACAAGCGCTCGCGGAACGCCAGGCGAGTGTCTTACCACTACACCACGGACACTTTTGATGTAAACCTTGACCAAATGTATACTGTCAGACCTTATAGTTAAACAACAAAAGACAGTATTAAGAGACAAATTAAAATAGTTAAGAAACACAGACCATTTCATGATGATCACTTCTCTAGAACGCTAAAGATCAGGAGAAGTGATCAAGATGGTAGATGGAGGCGATTTATAGTCCTTCACTCTGCCAGGCAGAACTAACCCCACATGAGGGCCACTGACACTAGTGGCCTCGACGAGTACAGGAAGTCGGCGGCTTGTCGCCCATATATCTTGGGCGACAAGCAGGCACAAAACCAGAGTGTACGGAGTAGTAATGTGCAGGATGCAGGAGCCATCTTTCTTCCCTCTAGGAACAACGTCAGGGAGTTTAGATGGCCTCTACATAAATGTCAGAAGCTTGGTAAATTTAATTTGATGCATTGTGTGAATATATGGAGGCTGAAAATCCCGACAATATTGGCATCAGCGAAACGTGGGGACGAGAGGATATAATTGAGGGAAATTCCAACTTCCAGGATATCATTCACTTCAGAAACGACATAACAAGAGCAGGTGGTGTAATGCTATATGTCAAAAAGGACCCAAATGTAACCAACAATGAGGAAGTGAACACCATGGGATCCTCAGTGTGTAAAGTGCGACATCCTAGCTCAAGATGGTGACAAAGTGACTGTGGGAGTATGTTACAGGGGCAGACACAGCAGCGGCAGAGAAAGTTACTGATCTACATTATGTGATCAGGGCTGCGTTAGAACTACAAACCTTTATAATGGGATTATCCACGGGACTATTGATTGGGTAAATCTAACATCACAAGAAAGAACAATTTCTAGACCTGATACAGGATTCCTTCCTCGTAGAGCATGTGGCAGAGCCCACTAGAGGTAACAGCATTCTACATCAGAAGATGGCATGATCGATCAAAATAAAGTAAGACAAAGCTCACCCTTTCGTGTGATCGCAATATTCTAAGACGAATTACAATTCTAGAAACCCATGTAAAGATCCAGGATGATGACTTTCTAGACTACCCTCGAGGACACTATCAAGGCATGAGAGACGAACTGCAAAAAAAATAACTACCTGGAGGGAGCTAATAGGTCACATAGAGGAGAATATTACAAACTACATCGTCACATTTGCAGACGCAGATCTATAGTAAAGTGGGAAGTGAAAGTGCATATTGAGGCTTTACAAAGAGACCCAGCCACTTTGACTGGATGGTAGAGCGACGGTCTCGCCTCATACAGGTCGGCGTTCAATCCCCGACCGTCCAAGTGGTTGGGCACCATTCCTTCCCCTCGTCCCATCCCAAATCCTTATCCTGACCCTTTCCCAGTGCTATAAAGTCGTAATGGCTTGGTGCTTTCCCTTGATAATTAAAATTAAAAATTTACAAAGAGAGAGAGATACATGAACTCTACAAATGGTCAGAAGACTGGCAAATGCTTTTTAATATCGATAAATGAAGACTTTGCGTGTGGGGCATAGCAACCCCTGCCACATGGATGGCTCATGATGCCCACAAGGATGGCTCATGATGCCCACAAGGATGGGTCATGATGCCCACAAGGAAGGCTCATGATGCCCACAAGGATGGGTCATGATGCCCACAAGGTAGTGAAATATGAGACTACGACCGTCCCAAACCCGAGGAGATCCTCGGGTATCGAGCTCAGTCATAGTCAAATAGTGTGTGTAAGGTCCGTAGATTGGGACGGGCGTTGTCGCGGGAGTAAAAATGTAGTGAAAAGTGTGTGTAAGGTCCGTAGATTGGGACGAGCGTTGTCGTAAATGTAAAAATTGTTTCCCTCATTCGGTAAACGCTTACTTACTGACTTTGATTGAGTTTACTAAGTGATTCAATTTACTTGATTTGATTTGATTATGTTATAAGAAATTGAAGACTGGTATACGATGAGGACGACGTGGCGACTATCTTAAGACGGACGATACTCTTAAGTATTTAATAAAGAATAAAATATTATATATAAAGACTTTACGCCTTTAACTACTTATTGTTGTTCTGTATACTGAGAAATGCGTGTATAAACAGAATGAGGGTGCACACCTTTCCTTATTCTACAAAGTTACAAATGCGTGCACCCTTAAGTGGAAGGTGGAGGTGGGAGAGCGCAAGGGGGGGGGGGGGGAGGGTGGGTGGCGCCGGCTAATGGTGTCATTATAAGGTCACACCACTCATGTATCCCCTGCCTCGCCACCCGTGGAAACGGTCACACCGCACCTGCCTGCTCTCCTACCATGTGGTCCCTATGCGCCTCATGACCTATGCGATGGTATGAGCTATGTGCTCCCCCTAGACCCCTCTGATGACTTTAAAACGATTATGGTAGAAGGGGCGGCATCCGGAGTGTGATTCAGTCCGGTAGACCGTCCCAAATGCTTGCTCTCCCACACCGTGTGCTCTGTGGTGGTGGTGGTGGTGGTGGTGGTGGCACACTTCATGCCTATGTGGTTTATCACAGACCATGTGGTGCCTATGCGGTATTCAATAGAGGAGAGGCTGGAGGGGACAGGGAGGAGGCGAACACGCATTACTTGAGGGTCTCTGTATGACATGAATTAATGACACCTGCTGGACTCCTGCTGTGAGACACAATTCTACCCTCGCCTGTTACGACTCGGCTCACCTGCGGTGTTATTGGTGAGATACAACGTGTAATACCCCACACACATCTCTCAACAATCACAGTCCTTGTCTTTAAACACCCCAGTGACGGTGCCGGTCAAAAGGACTTCTGTGTGGTCTCCCTCACCGACTGCCGTGTGCCAAACCAACCACTTCACGTCTCATTGCCAAAACCGTTTACCTTATCACTCTCCAAGGCCTGGGGTTCTCATGTGTGGGGGACCTCTCCCCACGCAACATAGCCAATCTCCTTCCCTACATACTATGTTTATTATTATTATCAACTATTAGTCTATATATGTACTTAACTCTTTGATCGCTACACGTACTTATTCATCTTACACACCTGTTCCTATACACCTGTTCCCTTAGTCCTTCTCTTACCCTTACATTCGTTTTATCCCCTCGACAACACCCGTCTCAATCTACGGTCCTTACACACACTGTTTGACTACATTTTTACCCGGCTCATGATGCCCACCAGGACGGGTCATGATGCCCACTAAGATGGTTCATGATGCCCACCAGGACGGGTCATGATGCCCAGAAGGATGGCTCATGACGCCCACCAGGATGACGTACTGGCTGGCACTGGGTATGATGTACAACCCCTTCTACATGTTCACTATGATATATTATTATGAAATCAATTATTATAATTTTATTATTCACGTTGTCACAAACATGAACGGCACTTTTCTACAATTAAATTGCACCCTAATTGTAAAACTTTTTAATATAATAATAATAATAATAATAATAATAATAATAATAATAACACTAAGAAATATTATTTCTACTATTATTATAATTTAAAATTATATAAACAATCAATATCCTCCAATCCACACTGATCACCTGGCAAGGCCGAGAGCTGTCATTATATTGCATTATACTCACCAATTTCATCCAAACTGCCTGTATACGAGAGCTTGGCCACAGGCGAGGTGGAGGTGGCGGGCCGGGCGCTGGACACCCTCCTGTGTGTGGGAAGGCGGCGTCTCACTGGTGTCCTGGGTGCTGATGTGGGCGTGTGTGAAGGCGTGGGCGTGCGCCGGCGCTGGAGGCGAGGTGTGGATGCAGGTGTGAGTGTGGTAGTGTCGCTACGAGGGCTCCAGGTCCCGCCACCACCGCCCACCACACTCACAGACGGCAGCCGCGGCTCTAACCTGTCACGGAGTCTTATGTTGAGTCTTTTGACAGAATATATTAGAGCAGTGTTGTGGTAGGGTAGGTTTATTCTGGGCAAAATGTTGTGGTACACTACAGTATAGAGCTGTATAGAACAGTATGTTGTACATACACTTTTATCTTTTCTTATCACACCATGGAAATGAAGTCATTGTATCATCGCGTACAGGCCTACTCTATGTGACCGACAGTAGGAACATAATTTACTTTAAAATTTCGTCATATATTCAGTAGTGAAAAATGATAAAGCGGAAACGTTATTTTCAATTGGACACAACAAGTGTATTCAAGCTGCCTTACCTGTATGCTGAGGGCGGCCTTTTGCTGGGACTCTCCCTCAGGAGCCCGATGGCCCCGTCATCCTCGTCGGCGTCCTCTCTGTCGCACTCGGCGGCGGAGTTGGTGGAGCGGACGCCATCATCGCTCTCCTCGCCTTGAGAGATGGTGATGGGCTGGCGATCATCGGCGAGATCGCTCACGGAGGAGCCAAGGGAGGTTGTGGAATCTGAGTTCCTCCTGCGGACATGTAACCCATTGAAAGGGAAGACGTCGCTGGGGGTCCTGGGGGCGCCTCAGCCCCAGTAGGGAGGAGGGCCGGCGAGAGGAGCAAGGAGGAGGGAAGGGAGATAGTGGCCTGGTGTTGCTGGCTCCTACCGAATATTGCCGTGAAAGAATGTATCCCAGAATTCCTATAAATTCCTAAACATTGCCTGGTGCTACATAGCCTTCCCGGTTTGGTGCCTTCTTTTGATAATTACTTACTTCCTAAACATTGTCCTGTTGGGTGCACACACACACACACAAATAACTGTATTCCATATATATACAAATATATTCCATAACGCCATAGAGTATAACAAATATACTCCATAACTGTAAAGTCGATTCCCAATTCCTCACGTTTTCTTTCGTAAATCTTGAACATAATGCGCATAGTAGATCGACATAGCAAAACTGTGATGTTATAGTCAAAACATTTGAATGTCAGGTGATATGGTTGAATAATGATACCCATATGAGCAAATATATAATAGATTAACTTACTTGTTTAATTGTTTCTAATTTCTGATTGATGCCTAGATCTTGGATTTTGAAAGCTAGAGTGGAGAGTACTCTTTAATTAATTAATTTTAATTTATTGTGTTTAATTACAAATGTATTAGAGAAACCCTGCTTCCCCCGATCAAAAAATTATATATATATATATATATATATATATATATATATATATATATATATATATATATATATATATATATATATATATATATATATATATACATATTATAGAAAGAAATAATCACTGAAAGCATTAAGATAAGCATTACGCTTCCAAATGAATAAATTAAACATACACGAATGAAAATAGGTGCAAGTGTTACTAGCAGCAGATGAGGAGAGCAGAAGCGAGACTGACTGACCTTGACCTGTGATAACGAGGTGGCGGTGATGCCCAGGTGATTCTAGGTCGGTGAGGTGACGGGGGATGAGGAGCTGGAGCATGTTGACGACCCGTGTGGTTGCTGCTGCTCCCTGGCCACGTCCCACAACCCTGCAACATCAGTACACTCACCACACAAATGCTCAAGTGAAATAATCACTCGAGTGTTTCAAGCGTGGGTTGGACATGTATATGAGTGGGATTGGGTGGTTATAAATAGGAGCTGCCTCGTATGGGCCAATAGGCCATCTGCAGTTACCTTTGTTCTTATGTTCTTATGTTTGTACAATCCAAAAAGTGGCAAACGCTGGAGATAGAGGAGCCTAAGATTATATGTACCTTGGCGTATATAGGTAGGGGCTATACAAGATCTGGAAGACATGCGCGGAAGTACAAGATCTGGGGGTAACTTAACAAACTGCTACAGCAACACACTACACCGGAAATTGTATCGTGCTCCTGTACTACCATATAAGAACATGTGATCATTTAATTAATACAATCACAGTCTTCTATAAGTTTCCACTATACCCCTTCACCTGTATGTGGCTTCCTTTAACCCTATTATTATTAAATATTATTAACATAAACGTAGTATTTAATAGTGTATTATTACAATTGCCACGGTAATTGAATGTATTAATTGTATTAATAAAGTACGTTGTTATAAAAGGTGAGAGTAGGCTTACCGTAGGGAGGCGTGCAGTGGTGGAGGCGGCCTCAACAGGTCTCCCTGGGGTCCGCCCTGGGGTCCGCCCTGGAGTCCGCCCTGGGGTCCGCCCTGGGGGTATAACGATGCACATATATATTCATATATGTGCATCGTTATACCCATATATACCCCAGTGTTAATAGTTGTTGTCATAAACATAATGAACATTACAATAGTGTGAGTGAGTTAAGAATAACACCCCTTTATTATCAGCAAGCAACTGAACAAATAACTACACATGTTAAACTGGAAAACCCGACCTTTGAACGCGGGGAGCGTGGTGTGGGTGAGGGGGGCCCGAGGCTGCTGCTGCTGCTTGTGTTGAGGCGGCACGGCCACAGTCGCTGAAGACGGCCTGGCTAATTTCCCTGTGGTGGTCTTACTGCTGCCAGCCACCGACGCTCGGTACGGCTCCCCTGGGACTCGAGTAAATGCAGGAGAACTCTTTGTATCAATACGTTGTTGTTGGGTGGCGCGTTTTGGAGTATGGGTGAGGCCTGACTGATATATATCTCCTTGTTTGACGCGCTGAGCGCTGGACGGCCTCGGGACACCCGTTTTGGGTTTCCTGGTGACGCTGGGAGCAGAGACCTTGTGATCCCTTGTGCTGGGCGTAGAGTTGTGGTGGCCGGTGGTCCTGACAGTGTAAGTTCTGTGGCCAGAAACGCCGGGTGTGGTCACGAACTGGCACTCGACGGTCTCGACTGCCTCAGTCACTGCTCTTAATGTAGTCTCAGAGTCACCGCTCAACTCAGCCGTCTCATTCTCTTTGTGGTTGATCTTGTCATCTTGTTCTTCATCATCAGCCGCGTGCTCATCGTCTTTATTCTTTAATGTTTTATACTCATCTTTCTCTTCGTCCTCGGCACCACGTCTGTTTCCTGCTCCGGTTACGCCGTCCTCCTGCTCTGCCTCCCAGCCACCAGTTGACGCTAGTCATTGTGGATAATGATGACACAATAACAATCATGAATAGGCATATTTTTTTTATTTTGTAGACAAATTTATCAGAATTTAACTGAATTTACATGAAGTTTAAATTTGCATTTACTATCTCTCTAGTGGCATCGTCTAGGACAGGAAACCGGCATCATGCCAGAGGTCCACCGTTTATCCTAATGATGTTATCGAACTGTACTTAAAATTTCTCTGAGTGACCCCTCATCTTAAGTTTACCAACTCCATGTGTCCCCTCGTCCTGGTCCCACCCCTTGTGTCTCCCCTCGTCCTGGTCCCACCTCTTGTCTCCCCTCGTCCTGGTCCCACCCCTTGTGTCTCCCCTCGTCCTGGTCCCACCCCTTGTGTCTCCCCTCGTCCTGGTCCCACCCCTTGTGTCTCCCCTCGTCCTGGTCCCACCTCTTGTCTCCCCTCGTCCTGGTCCCACCCCTTGTCTCCCCTCGTCCTGGTCCCACCTCTTGTGTCTCCCCTCGTCCTGGTCCCACCTCTTGTCTCCCCTCGTCCTGGTCCCACCTCTTGTCTCCCCTCGTCCTGGGTCGGTGCTAGCTCCCATTATGCTCCTAAATGTTGATGATGCAAAAATAAGGAGAAAATTAAACTTAATGCACTTTAGATATGGTTTTGGAAAGGACTACTGGACTTTAAATCAGGCACAAGTAAAGTTATGAGGGCAGGGACAGATATGAGAGCATGTGTACAGATAAAAGGGGAATACATTAATATACATAATAAAAGACCTGGAAGAAGATATAACTACAAATCTAATACAAGAGGACACACACAGATTAATGGCATTATGTAAAAAACATACCTCGAAGACTGTTTATATTGGACAGACGTACGTATATCTGTGTACTTATGATCAGCATTTTATAAGCACTGCAATCACCTTCTGTGGTTGATTGTTAAATAAATCACTGAACTATATATTTAACAGATATCTAACCCTGTTCATAGAGGACAGAAGAAAATGAATATATGCTGATTAGCATTGCAAATGTGTGGCCACGTCTGTGGTACAAAAAAAAGTACAAGATTAATGTTGGCAGAATATATTAAGTTGCCTAATGTCTGAATAGCGTTCAGGAACTGTGATAAAGCAGCTATCCAAGTGCTACACAACCTACGTGAGAAACATTTATTATTACGCAGCACCGGTATGAAACCCAGACATGAAAATGCATGAAATGAAAAGTAGAAATATCATTTCCCATTGTCCGAAACAGGAAGCCTGCTAGGATTATCGAGGTTCCTAGTCTCTAGCTTAGGCCAGTGACTGAGCTTTCCCCAGGATGCAACCCACAACAGTTGCCTAGCTTCTGCTAGGTGAACAGTTGCATTAGGTGGATGGAAACGAGGCCAAATGTTTGCCTGGTGCGCGTGAAGAGAGCCCGGAGAATTAAGGCTGTGATAAGACCGAGGTAACTGGACCTTACCACACTGAAGGAGACACAGAAGAAGGCGATGTAATAATAACATACATAATTTCAAGTGCAATAGACAAAGGAACAGTGTTCAAAGTGAGTAATAACAGATCGAGTGATCACTGATGCAACCTACGCACAAATGAGTCAGAGATGTAAACAAATCTTTTTAGTGTTAGACGCAAATAAATGGAATGAGTTAGATGCAGAAGTGGTTGAAGTTAAAATATAGTTTTAAATTTGACTTGCATTGCACGCACGCACGGATGTCCACATGTGTAAACACACGCAGATATGACAGAAAATTATCGATATATAGAGAAAAGTAGGTAGGGTCAAGTTCAAGTTGAAGTATGTTTATTGAGACAAGAAAGAAATACATCTCAAAGGGATAGAGTAGCTAGCTTAGGGTATTTCTACCCCCCCCCCTAGGTAGGGTCATTACATTATACAACCGACGGTTAGGAAGGCGGGGCTCAAGAACTAACAGCTCGATCCTACAGGCGCAAAATAGTAAATACACACACTCAAGTCAAATAAAACACTCACGCTGCCTGGAGATGAGGCTGCGAGCTAAGTTCTCCTGATCCTTGAGGCGCTTAGACACCTTGGACGAGACGGAGGAATATGAGGAGGCATCGCTGTCCTGCCTCCCGAGGCTGGGCCCCAAGGACGTGCCTTCCTCCTCCTCCTGGCTCTCCTCCTTCCCTTCCTCTTTCTCTTCCTCTTTATTCCTATCAATCTTCTTGGGTTCCCTCTCCTTTCCATGGCTGGGGCCTGGGGCTGCCGTTTGACCTTGTGGGGTGCAGCTCGCGCCTCGTCCGCCTTCTGCTGTTTGCGTGCAATACAAAATACAAATGAATATAAACTATCCAAAAATGTCAACACTCATTCTGAATTAATGCTATTTGTTTACAATATTTACAAGAAATTTTTTACTCCACTCGAGGAAATATTCTTGACTTGGTTTTAACAAACAAAGTCGAGGGCGGTGTTCTGCGTCCAGGCTGGAAGTATCAAATAATGAGAGTACTTATAGTAACTGTTTGGTCGACAGTACAAACATGTAGCGATGGACCACCAAAAGATGTACGTTTTTGTATTACCGAATTAGCCCAAATGGCATAGTTTTATAACCACGATGAAACTATAAAAGCTAACCTTATTATTATATTATTATAAAATAAATAAATATAAATATGTTTATTCAGGAAAGGTACATACATAGAGAGATTTTACATAAGTTGATCGATTTATAGATAGAGCTAGTACATACAATGCCTAAAGCCACTATTACGCAATGCGTTTCGGGCAAGAATTCATTTATTCATTTATTCAGCCACAATTCATTTATTAGCAAGTCAAGTCAACAACAGCTCTAAAAATCTCAAGCAAGCCCTAGGAGAAATGAAAGAAGCACCTTATTACATGACCGGTCCCCACATGCACTAAGTGTATGTATACTTATACGCTCCGGATACACGCTCAAAGATTTAATACTATTTACTGGAAAAATAAGCACTAAAAATGTACGCTTTTCAGGACTAATGTTCCTCAGCCTTGAGTTAGTTTAGTTCATTTATTATGCACCCCATACTCATCTTGTAGGCGGTAGTGGAAAGGGTTACAGAGGCACATAATGGGCTCAGGGACTGAGCCCCACAATTCATTTAGCTCAGCAAGTTACAATCTTGATGAGCTAGTTACAAAATTCAGTATAAGTCGTCACATCAACAATGGGTTCGAGATCGACTACAAGTACAGTTTCTAAATTAAGCAACTGACATATGTGGAGAGCTAGTGTCACAATTGATATGGTTCTCCTGTACACCGCCCCGCCCCCCATCCAGTGGGCAGCAGTGGATAGGTTACATGAAATGATTAAGTTTGTGGCTGCTGGTCCAAGCTCTTGTATGTGATAGAAGCAAAGTTTGGACGCTTGTCTCATCGTCAGAACGTGTTAGGTGACAATGACAAGAAAGAGTCCTTTAGCATTACAGTTACCACCTTGACCCCATTATTGAAGTACTTGAGACCTTACAAACAAAATTACATTAACTCCCTTGAAAAATTGGAGACAATGAGGCAAAAATTTCACGCCCCTAAGTGATTATTTCTCACATAAATGGTAATACAAATATATATTGGAACAGTTTACTTGCCAAGGCCAGACCGTACTAAAGATCACAATGCGGTTACCTTGTGTTGATTCCTCGGGAGTCAAGACACGTGCGTCTTGAAAACTTTTCAAGAGCAGTAAACCTTGTCCCCGCCACGGCCAGGATCATTTTAACAGACATTTTTAATTCACCACTTTTCTATGAAAACTGAATTAACTTTCTCTCACACACACACGCACGTGTATATACATATACACAGTCACGGCCAGGATCATTGTAACAGACATTTAACACGTGTATTTTAACAGACACACGCACGTGTATATACATATACACAGCCACGAAAACTGAATTTACTTTCTCTCACACACACGCACGTGTATATACATATACACAGTCATACACACACACAAATGTGGTGGATAGGCTGAGGAGTAAGAGAGTCGGAGCAGCAGCGAGCACCACCCACCTTGACTACGCGGCCGTCGTTCCTCGTCAACCAGAAGTCGATCTCTCAGCTCCCGGGCCTCACGCACTCGCTCTGGAGGGTGAATAACGGGAAGATAGTTAGTATTGTTCACTACCAGGGAGTAACTCCAGTCGTCTTCATATTGTGCCAAACATAACACTTGTGCGAGGGAAGTAACAGCATCAATGAACTGATGTAAGCAATGGACCTTTCTGGAAAGCCACCTTTCAAATCTCCAGCCAGCTCAGCAGTGTATAATCACCACGAGGGAGCGACATTCTATAAAAAGATATAAACAAGTACATATTAGTGTTAAAAGATTACTCCAAGCACATTCTGTGACTGGAAAGCATGTTGAAAATATAACTGTTAAATATGGAAGGCCAGTTTAAACAACATAAACAATTAAAAGAAGTAGAAGGGTAACCAGAAAAACATTGGAACACAGGACACCGCCGGAGTGTCTCGCTTGTCCACTACGCTCCGAGCGGCGGTGGCGTTTGAATGTTCTTCCCCACTTGTTAGGTCAAGTCAGAGGAACGTTCACGTGGTAATTAGTGCATGAACGTTTATGTGTACTTGTGGTGCTTTTGATTATAAGAGTAGAAATAGGATTGTTGATGTATATATGTCCCAGTGTCGGCTGGCAGTTTTTGTGTGGTTTTCCATCCCGTTGTGTAGACCGTTTTAACTGTTGATTGTCATAGGCCACGTGGTTTGTTAAGGCTGTGAACCCCATTGCATAATTCCCAGTTTACAGTAGAGATCACGGTGCACGACAATCAGTAAAGACACTGCAGGTGTACCAGTAAATTGTGAATAAGTGAAGCTTTAGAATATACTTGTTTGTTAATTGAGTCCAAGTCTTGGGGACTATAGTAATATATTTGTAAAGTCCTATTTCAACAGTGTTTGCAAAGTACAATCACTTTCCCGATATATTTTGTACCCTTAAGTTCAAGACTATAGAAATAAATCCCTGTATGATTTCAGATGCTATTATTTACAAAAACATTTTTCCCGATATAGATACCTGGATGTAGATACCGATATAGATACCTGTCTGAAGTATAACTTGTGCATAAGGTCCGTCTTGGAACAACCGGGTATAACAACACCGAGTCTTAAACTCTCCTCTGAGGAGGCTTAACATCATTATATCCCTAGCGATCATTATATTTACCATTCCCTTCTGTATTATGTAAAGACGAGTCAGGAAGACGCCCGTGCCGCTACACTGACACAAAGTGTATCTTGAGGTTATCTTGAGATGATTTCGGGGCTTAGCGTTCCCGCGGCCCGGTCCTCGACCAGGCCTTCTTTTGTTACACACCCCCAGGAAGCAGCCCGTAGCAGCTGTCTAACTCCCAGGTAACAATTTACTGCTAGGTGAACAGGGGCATCTGGGCTGAAAGAAACTCTGCCCATTTGTCTCCGCCTCCGCCGGGGATCAAACCCGGAACCTTAGGACTACGAATCCCGAGCGCTGTCCACTCAGCCGTGAGACCGTTGGTTGTCACAGCTGGAATACGACCCGGCTACAAGCATCCCTGGCAGTGCAGCTTGTGCAGGGGTCTAGATTGATAAAGATTAAGCCACCCAAGAGGTGGCACGGGCAGGAATAGCCCGTAAGTGGTGGCCCTTTTGAGCCATTACCAGTATCAAGAGATGATACTGGAGATCTATGCAGGCGTGACTGCACCCTGCGTGACGGGAGATGTCTCTCGGATCACATGGTGCCCAAATGGTGACAGGGGTCTAAATCACCAGGTATATATATTGTGTGGGAGACCATAAGATCACACACTAGACACACTACATTTATACACTTGATACTGTATAGAAATTGAGCCATTTAGAGATAAATCTCAATGTACGTTGCATGAAATGCATATAATTTTATTATAAATAATATAATTTTATTATAAATATTATAATTGTATTATAAATAATATAATTTATTATAAATAATATAATTTTATTATAAATAATATAATTTTATTATAAAATAATATAATTATTATAATATAATAATTGAATTATAATAATATAATAATTGTATTATAAATAATATAATATTTGCATTATAAACAATATACAAATTGTATTATTATAAATTATACAATATTTGCATTATAAATAATATACTAATTGTATTACAAATAATATAATATTATTATAAATGATATAATAATTTTATTATAATATATATTAATTTTATTATAATAATTTTAGTATAAATAATATAATAATTTTAGTATATATAATAAAATATCTGAAATTCTTGCACTACATCCATATTACTCTTCGAGGAAATAAAGGCAATATATATATGATGAATGTATAAGCTGTGTAGACTAAAATCATAACTAACCAACAACTCTACTTTTACCTGCAATATTGCAAACTGTCAATCATTTAGGCATTAACAAAATGACTCAACACACACACACTCTCCTTGTGCCAGCTGAGGTCACGGTGATGTTAGTTTCTATAAGCTATGACGACGCTTAATATATCTTATGTTAACGAATTATGTACCCTATTACACACACAAACCACAATAGCGTGATGCATCAAATGAACAAATCCACAAGGGCCACAAATCTACAAGGATTCGAACCTACGTCCGAGAGCATCCCAGACGCTGCCTAATCGACTGTGCTACGACATGGTAAAAGAATTGAAACCAAAAGTCCTACTGAACTTACTTGGATCCTGCAGCCTCTCCGAAACCAGGGAGGATCTTGCAGCCTCCCTGGTTTGTGTCTCGGAGAGGCTGCAGAATCCAAGTAAGTTCCGTAGAACTTTCTGGTTTCAATTCTTTTACCATGTCTTAACACAGTCGACTAAAGACCTAAATCTGTACTCCCTTGAGCGTAGGCGGGAGAGATACATAATAATTTACAAATGGAAATATTAGAGGGGCTGGTCCCAAACCTGCACACAGAAATAACATCACATGCGACCAGAAGACATGGCAGGATGTGCAGAATACTCCCGTTGAAAAGCAGAGGTGCAACTGGTACTCTGAGAGAGAACTCTATCAACATCAGAGGCCCGAGACTGTTCAACACGCTTCCACTACACATAAGGGACATAACTGGCAAACCCCTCACAGTGTTCAAGAGAGAACTGGATAAGCACCTCCAAAGGATACCTGATCAACCAGGCTGTGACTCATACGTCAGGCTGCGAGCAGCCGCGTCCAACAGCCTGGTTGATCAGTCCAGCAACCAGGAGACCTGGTCGATGACCGGGCCGCGGGGACGCTAAGCCCCGGAAGCACCTCAAGGTAACCTCAAGGTAACAGTCGATTAAGGCAGCGTCTGGGATGCTCTCGGTCGTAGGTTCGAATCCTCGTCACGGCCCTTGTGGATTTGTTCATGTATGTACCCTCTATAGCCTTCCCCACACTCACAGGATGGATATATCCGGTACATGACGAGTGAGTTAAACCAAACACAAAACTCGAAAATATTTTACTATGGTGAGAAGAGAAATATTTGTTACAAAAATGTGTTTTTTTAAGTCCGTTCTGCTATATAATAATGTATATTATGTATTATGCGTATATTACGTAGTGTATATATATATATATATATATATATATATATATATATATATATATATATATATATATATTACGCATTGTATTATGTAGTGTGTGTACATATTATGTATTGTATTATGTAGTGTGTATATATTATGTATTGTGTATATGTGTTGTGTTTTCCTGTGTTACTGTTATTTTTTATTTTATTTATTTTTGGTGCAAGTTAGGATGGTGATGCATTAGGAAAAGTTGGAACATTTATCAAGTAGATTAAGTAGAAAAAGTATTGTTTGAGGTCGGTCGAAATATTAGATATATGGAGTTAGCTGCTATGGGCTGCTTTGAAAAAATCAGTTGATTGAGAGTTGAGAGGCGGGCCCAAAGAGCCAGAGCTTAACTCCCCGCAAGCACAACTAGGTGAGTACAACTTACTGAGCCTAAGGCGTTCCAGGGCGTGGTAGGCGACCAGTCTCTCCGGCAGGGGCTGGCCAGGGTGGGCGGCGTCGTAGTCATCCCGAGACCGTTGTAGCAGCTCCACCGGCTAGGGCACGGCACGAGTATATGGTAAGGTATGACACATATGTTTGGCAGGGCATATAATTCCGGAGGCACACATAACCAGGATAACATCAGCAGCATATGGGAGGCTGGTAAACATTAGAATGTCGTTAAGAAGCCTAAATCAGGACTCCTTCAAGGCAATCTACATAACCTTTGTTAAACTAACACTGGAATATGCAGCACAGGCTGGGAATCCCCCATCTTATAAAGCATGAAACAAACACTGAAAAAGTACAGAGATTTGCAAATTCTTGGTGCCAGAGGGAACTATATCTCGCAACTCTAGAGGACAGAAATTGAGAGGATATGATCACAACATACAGGATACTGAGGGAATTAGTCAGCGTTGACAAGGACAGCCTCTTTAAATTGAGTGAGAGAATGATGAGAGGACAAGTGGGAACTGGAACAGCAGAAGAGTCGAAGATATGTGAGGAAACATTGGCCGTCCGTACTGGTGGTCAACACTGGCTTCAGGCCACAGTCAACAAAGAACTAGAGCGTCAGAAATCTTACAACTCTATAGGTACAACAAGGCTGGGAGGCGGGGGATAGTGAAAGAGTCAGACCTCACTTTCCATTAGTCACTGGTAGCTAAGTATTGATAGTTATACTACTGGCTGACCTTGATGGAGAGACGTCTGCAGGCCTCCAGAGAGCGGGGGCTGGTGAGGATGTAGGGGCAGTCCTGGTGTTGGGGCAGGTCGAAGTTGTACAGGTCAAGCCGCACGCCCTCCACACTCTTCATGCTGCATTGTTTACACACCTCTGGCAAGGTCAGAAGAGAGTGCGTGTACTCACCTAGTTGTGCTTGCGGGGTTTGAGCTCTGGCTCTTTGGTCCCGCCTCGATCTCATATCTACATTTGAAACTGTGTATGGAGTCAGCCTCCACCACATTCCTGCCTAGTGCATTCCATTTACTAACTACTCTGACACTAAAAAGTTCTTTCTAATGTCTCTGTGGCTAATTTGGGTACTCAGCTTCCACCTGTGTCCCCTGTGCGTGTACCATCCGTGTTAAATAATCCATCCTTGTCTACCCTGTCAATTCCCCTGATAATTTTGTATGTGTTGATCATGTCTCTAAGGGCTCGTTTGTCTTCCAGCGATGTGAGGTGCAGTTCCCTCAGCCTTTCCTCGTGCCTCTCATGCCTCTTAGTTCTGGGACTAGCCTAGTGGCATACCTCTAAACTTCTTCCAGCTTCGTCTTGTGCTTGACAAGGTACGGGCTCCATGCTGGGGCCGCATACTCCAGGACAAGGGGAGGTGAGGGGAGTGTCAGAGGTGGTGAAGGTGAGGTTAGGGGAGAATGTGAAGGTGGTGTGTGTGTACTCACCTAGTTGTACTCACCTAGTTGTGTTTACGGGGGTTGAGCTCTGGCTCTTTGGTCTCGCCTCTCAACCGTCAATCAACTGGTGTACAGATTCCTGAGCCTACTGGGCTCTGTCATATCTACACTTGAAACTGTGTATGGAGTCAGCCTCCACCACATTACTGCCTAATGAAGTAATGTAGTGTGTGTGGGGGGGGGGAGGGAGGACATTAAGAATGAAGGAAGCGGTAATTAATGAGTCACAATCAGGTGTTGGCATTATTGTCAAAACACACATTATTTTAACAAAGAGTAGTGTCAATATAATGTTAAACTATAATAGGTATGGTGGCCTGGTTGCTTCTATAGTTCCTCTGGAACCACTGCAGATACATCTTTGTCAAGTCCGCAGGTAAGGTAGCATTTACTACGTTGGAATCGTTAGCATCCAAACTGCATTAATTCGTTTTTGTTGGGGACAGGCAGCCTGTGTATATACATATTTTAGGTATTGTCAGTATTATGTTGCTGTTGTAATCTTGGGTATACATAGTACTCTAAGGCTGATCTAATTAATCTGTATTAAAGATTAGAGAGTTTATATACTGTTAAGTTGCTAGCATTTCAGATGTTTCTGAATGTCATTTCTGGAACAAGTATATAAAGAAGCTCATTTAATTTCATATTATTTTGAACTGAACGTGAAAATAGTTTTAATTCTAAACTAAACCTTATATTGCATATATAATACGTATGTAGGTCTAATAATCAAATGCTGCACTTTGAGCAAACATAAGAGGAAACTGTATATATATATATATATATAATATATATATATATATATATATATATATATATATATATATATATATATATATATATATATATATATATATTTTACTATATATAGACAATTTCACGGCTTAGGTAATAATTAATATTTTATTTACCCTTGGCGCTAATTATAACGAAAATGTAAGCGAGCAAAATCATAGATTTAAAACCTTGTTTTGAAATGAATGTGTTTCTTGCCTACTGTTTTGCATCACCCTAAACAGAGGGAGTGCACCAATACAGAGCACGGACGGTACTCACAGAGTTTTATGCGATTAAACCAGACATGAGAGCCATCGTTAGAGGCGCCGTCTACAGAGCATCTTGAAGATGATGGTGTTTTGCCTGGCGCGTCTTGGTAGCGTCCGTAGCAACGCCCTAGCAACCACCTGCCGCCCCAGGCATGCGTAGTTACACCAGCTGTGATTGTACTCTCCTAATTGTGCTTGTAAGAGTTGAGGTTCGGCTCTTTGTGATGTGTAAATATTTCATTCAAAATGGCTTAGACTCGGTTACAAGTATCTCTGGGAATTATCATTATCTGCCGATGTAGACCTGACCAAATGTAAACTGTGTCAACAAAATTATTCGCACACCCTCCGTCACTATGTGATGGAGTGCGAAAAGATACGTGAATTTAGAGACAATTCTATAACCAATGTTCCAGCGATGTGTAAATATTTCATTCAAAATGATCTGCTACCAGAAATTTTAGCCAAATATCCCCAGTTTGCTAACTGTAGGTAGTAACTGAGTGATTGTAACCTATCCACCGCTGCCCACTGGATGGGGGGCGGTGTGCAGGACAAACATATAAATTGTGACACTAGCTCTCCACATATGTCAGTTGATTAAATTAGAACCTGTACTTGAGGTCGATCTCGAACCCACTGTTGATGTGGCGACTTATATTGAATTTTGTAACTAGCTCACCAAGATTGTAACTTGCTTAGCTAAATGAATTGTGGGGTTCAGTCCCTGAGCCAATTATGTGCCTCTGTAACCCTTTCCACTACCGCCCACAAGATGGGTATGGGGGGCATAATAAATGAACTAAACTAACTAATTGTGCTTGTAAGAGTTGAGGGTCGGCTCTTTGATCCTGCCTCTCTCTGTCATTCAACTTGTGTTCAGGTTTCTGAGCCTAGTTATTGGGTTCTATGATAATATTTGGTAGATATAAGCCTATAACGTGTATGAATACACTCTGGTTTCCTGTCCCCCGACACAATGAATTATTATTATTATTATGAATTATATATTTGAAACTGTGTATGAAAGAGCTAGTATTCCCCCCCCCCCCAACACCGCGCTCCTTATTGCATTCCACTTTTTCACTACTCTGACACTGTTGACCTGATCTACCCTGTCAATTCCCTTAAAAATTGTAAGGAAATCATGTCTCCCCCTAACTCTTGTGTCTTCCAGCGACATAAGGTTTAATTCCTATATTCGTCCTCATAGTTCATTCCTCTCAGTGTGCTGGGCTTACAGTCTGTTGGAATGTCTCTGAACTGTAGCACGTATATTATGTCAGTAATATACTTGCTCCATATTCTCCTTAGCTGATATGCAGGTAATGAGATGGGTCTGTTAATTCTACTTGGTTGTTTGTTTTAGATTTAGCTACTCTGAACGAGATGTCCATGTAGAGTGTGGTCTGGAGCGAGTATAAGGTTTACTCGCTACAAAACAATACCGCGACCCATAATTCCACCGCAAATTCCCAAACGGACAAATGCAATTCCTGGAAAAGGACAACGATCCTGCTGGTGCCAAACTACTGAGGTTGTTCTGTTCAGGTATAAAGCGCCGCCTTGCACACTAAACTGCAACCTGGCGACCAAGCGTCCTGCGGGCCATAAACTGCGAGCGACCATGAAAACCCCAGCCATCCACAGCTGGGGTCTTCATGGTCGCCAGCCATCTCCACTATCAGCTATTGGTACTGGTAATGGCTCCGAATGAGCCTCCACTTACGGACTGTTCATGCCCATGCCACCTTTTAGGTGGCTTAATGTTTATTAATCAATCAATCATCATTGTGATTTAGATATCATAAAAACGGTTGCCAACGCCCAGTAAGGTGTGGAGTCTACAGCCAGCCCCACGACACGAAAATATGCCTTAATAAACACAAGGCTAACCAGCCCGTTCAAGCTAACTGCCTAAATTGCTCCAGGGCACACCACGCCTGGAGCTTAAGATGCCCCGACAGGCTTAATTAATTAAAAGCATCCAAACGAACCCCCACTCCGACAGCAGAGCAGAAGTTCCAACCAAAATATATACCAGCTTCCCTGCCCACAAAAACAGTGTGGAGCTTATCAAGACCAAACCAGGTAAAGGGGCACATGGCCCTCCAACATTGGCCATGGTGGAGAGAGAGAAGGCCTCCATCCAGGACAGAGGGATAGATGGGGGGGGGGCCACAAGAAAATAGTTTAACGTATTCGCTCGCCCATTGCATCCAGTAAGCATATTGGGAGCAATGAAGGCAAGAGTGTCCGAGTTTCCACTGATGAATAAACAGGCCCCAAACCATCACAGCAATAAGTGCTCCCAAGACACCCTCTGGCCAATGCTTAAAGCCTTGGTCACAGAATTGGTCGAAATTTTGCTGTCGAAACATGGTATCAAGCAAACCACAGAGACTCGAAAGACAATTGAGGACAAGCTCAAGAAATTCGAAAAACAATATCCTCACCTTCAATAATGCAGGGAAGGAATTAACACTCTCCTAAAAAACAGGTAGAGTCCAATAATTCTGAAAGGGACCTTGACGAGACAGTTTCAAGTACACCAAGAGTCTCACCTCCAATTTCAACTTCCATAGCAAGTTCATCTGACTCCATGGATACCACGGTAATATCAACAAATTTCAACAACCTAGAGGACTAAAGATCCTGTAATGGAATGCGCAAGAGCTACGCACAAAATTCCAACACTTGCAATGCATAGCAGCAACCAAAGGCATGGAATCCTGCTACAACAGGAGAGCTTGCTTTGAGACGATATAATGGACGGATTAGAAGCTAAAGTCTCAGGCTATCGAGGCTTCTTCCTTCCATGGGTCAACGGCCAATCCAGGGAATGTGCCATCTACGTGAAATGTGACCTGATCTTCAAGCTCATAACTAGCCCACCCGGTTGTGGGCTGGGAGTAAAGGTGATGGGAGAATCCATTTTGTTAAGACACGACAAACTTGAAGTGTTTAATGTTTACGGGTCTCCACGTGCTGAAATGGATCTCTCAGTGTTATTTGCACATACGACCACCACAAACACAATCATTTGTGGTGATTTCAATGCCCATCACCGTTTGGTACACAGCAAATGAGGCCGGTACTCACATAGCACATCTACTAGACCAGCTACCAGAAATTGAAATCCTAAACAAGAATGAACCCACCCACATCCAAGGAGGTAGATTATACCTTACCTTCATATCAGCCTCCCCCAGAGATGCAGCAACATGGTCAGTTGAGCCCACACTCACAAGCGACCACTATGGGGTTCAAATTGATCTAAAGTTGGATCTACCCACCCACCTCCACCAGAACCTTGGAACTTCGATCTAACAAAATGGGACCACTTTCAAAACCTCATCTCAGAGTGGCATTGAAACTATATTGTTCTCGAAGACATTAATCAGGTAGAACAAGATTTTTTTTTCAAATCAATTCAAAGTGCAACAAATTGAAAAAACAGTCCACTTGACACCACAAAGATCACTGGTACTATTGAGAACGTGTCAAAGAACTCAACCATAGACTCAACAGAACAAGGAAGCTATACAAAACGCAGCCAAGTGTCCGCAACAGGACCTTACTTTATGAGGCCAAGGAACATGTACATCAAGAGACCAGGATAATTAAAGAATAACAGTGTCTGGAATGGTGTTCACATCTGAATGAACACACCTCTCTTGGAGAGATGTAGCAGCACCAAAAGCACCAAAAGCTCCCCACACATCCTCAACAGGAAGCCGAAGTACTGGCATCTAAATTTGCAGAAAGATCAGCTTCCACCAGATGTACTAGCAGTGCAGAAAGGATTAGAGGAAGAAAGGTGGCACAGAATCCTAACAGCATGCGCGGAAGCCTCTGACACTAATACCCCTTTCCACACTGAGTGGAAAATGCCTAAACTGCACAAGGATATGTATGTCTATAGAAAAGGGATTGGCAAAGTGGAGTGTATTACAACTCTGTTAGCCCACCTGATTGACATTCTCTAGTTGGACCTCGAGAAAGCCTTTGTACTGGCTAGCGCCCCGGCTATTCTCTGCTGCCTCATCGACAAAGAAGTCAAAGGCAACCTGCTCTCCAAGACCAAAAATTGTCTCATAAACAGAGAAGCAAGAGTGAAACTTCATGGCACAGTCTTTGAATATAAAAGATGTGAAAATGGCACACCGCAAGGAGGCATTCTCAGCCCAATTCTATTCAACTGTTTAATGGAAAGAATAATGCGGACGATTTTGTCATCATCACAAAAGGAAGGGATGCAGCACGCTTTGCACCCAAATGCTTAGACTGCATCAGTGAAGAGGCAAAGCAGATTGGTATCAAACTCAACCCCACCAAGACAAATGCCATACCCATAAAAATAGTAAAGCCCAACAACCAACTCAAAGTACAAGTCAACTAATTGAATGAGTGGACACTTATCAGTATCTAGGAATAATCCTGGACACACAAATTTTAATGCTGAGGTCACTTACTTGGGAGAGAGAACTGCAGCCAGGACGGCGATCCTCAGGTCGCTAACCTCCCTCTCTGGAGAAGCCAATCTGAAAGTTCTTTGCACATATTATGTACAGGCAGTTAGATCAGTGTAGCGAGTAAACCTTATACTCGCTCCAATTTCTCATTACCTTAATGACAAACTAATTAGCACTAATTATGACTACTCAAATCCTTTCCCTAATTACAAGTAACACTCTTTCCATCCTGTTAGAGAAAGCTGAGGTGTAGTCACCAAATATAAGCAAGCGATATGCGAATAGCCAACTTACGGGAAATTCATGCCCGTGCCACCTCTTGGGTGGCTTAATTTTTATCAATCAAATAGCCACCAGTACAATTTCCACAGTGATTCAGATAACTCCAGTACAGACGCTTTGGATTTACCTCGCCTCTTCAACCTCAAGAATGTAGCACTCAGCGTGAACAGTTCTAATCGACTCCAAAACGCTACAAGCTTCAACACTGAGCAGACAGCAGACTACGACCGCATCAAGCTACAATGCTCTCCCGCTCCACATCGAGTTCAGACACTCATGATTCCCCATCGAGCCGCCATCGCTCTCCCTCATAGAGCTCCACGACTCCAGCCTCACTCAGCTCTCTGCTCTGCTCCAAGCTCTGTCTCAACATCCACGACACTGCCAACAACCAACTACTGTAATCAAGACTACTAAATAAAAATGAAACTCACTAAACACTGTGTGTTTAGTGAGTAAATCTATCCAACAACATAACATAATCATACGTTACATTGGGTCACTCCGGGGTCACCAAGCTGTAGCATCTTGGGGTCGGTTGGAACTGTACACGCCGAGTGCTACATTCTTGAGGTTGAAGAGGTGTGGTAGATCCAAAACGTCTGTACTGAAGTTAACTGAATCACTGTGGAAATTGTACTGTTGGCTATTCGCTTCTCGAATGCTTATATTATTGGACTACACCTCAGCTTCCTCCCATAGGATGGGAAGAATGTTACCTGCAATTAGGGAAAAGATTATAGCCCCGCAATTAGTGCTAATGAATTTGTCATTAAGGTACTGAGAGGTTGGAGCGAGTATATTGTTTACTCGCTACAAAACATAAGGACCTTGGAGTCAAAATCCACCACTCAATGAATGTTGCACAGCAGGTAGGGACAGCAGTCAAAAAAGTTAACCAAACACTTGGAATAATTAAGTGTACATTTGGCTACAAGGAAAAGAAGATAGTGATTCAATTGTATAAATGTCTGGTGGGCCCCCATTCGGATTACTGTGTAATGTAAGTCTTGGGGTCGGTTGGAACTGGATACTTTTTGTTTTTTTGCAGGGATATTCCTGCACAGCTTTAAGCCTATAGCTGGCCCACTAAGTGTTAATTGTTTCTGTTTTACTTAGGCGGAGTATGAGTATTTATGACTCTTATGTTCGCTTCAGTAAGATTATGCCCAATGTGTTTAACAACTATTGCTCTGTTGAATCTAAGTTTAAATCTTATTGGGTTTGTATCTCTGCACTGTGTTAGATAATGTTCCAGTGATCTGTTGGGCATTTCTCCACAGTGCTGACATTTCATCTCATCTTCTGGAACCTGTAAGCCTATTATTTCCCATGCATATGGGTATCCATCCCTGATGCGACGTAAGTGCACTATGTTGTTCCACTACTTCCTTTCATCAAAATAAGTGGTTCGTAGTTGGTTGAATTCTTGTACCAACCAGCATATCCTAAAGTTGCAACTGCTGTGTTGTGGTCACTGTACATCTTCTGCATTGGTCTAGTTCTAATTACTTTTCTAATCTGTGATAGACTCTGTGGTATGTAAATGTCTACTCTTAGTTGCAAGTTTTGCAGTTTCGTCTGCAATGTCATTTCCTATTATTCCCACATGACTTGCGACCCAGTTGATAAGTACCTGCATGACCCTGATGTTTGAGTCTTTGCATTAATGCTATGACATTTGTGATCAGATGGATGTTGTCACGTATGTATTCTTGTTGCAAGGTTTCAATGGCAGTTCTCGAATCTGTATTCACTTAGTTGTGCTTGCGGAAGTTGAGCTCTGGCTCTTTCAGCCCACCTCTCAACTGTCAATCAACTTTTTTTTCACAAACACTGCCCCCCCCCAGGAAGCAGCCCGGACAGCAGTCTAACTCCCAAGTACCTATTTACTGCTAGGTGACCAGGTGCATCAGAATTAAAGAAACTCTGCCCATTAGTTTCCGCCATTGCCGGGGATCGATCCCCAGGCCCTAGGATTATGAGTTCTGAGCGCTGTCCACTCAGCCACCATGCCCTCCAGGTCTGTATGTATGAAAACATGTTGTCAGTGTTCAGCAAGAACACGTTCCAAAGTCTTTTGAATGGCTAGAATATCTGTTGTCAAGATGAACACCCATTTAAAAGTCTCCAACTAACTACAGAATTTCCTGCCTTAATTGCAGCTCTGGTTTCTTGTCCCTGTTAGTCTACTAGGAGCTGTATACATCGAGTGCTACATTCTGGAGGTTGAAGGTGTGTGGTAACTCTCAAGCGTCTGCATTGAACCACTGCTGAAATTATACGGATGATTATTCGATTGATGAAGTTTATGGCACCCAAAAGGTGACATGCACATGAATAGCCTGTATGATGATTACGTGCTTCTCGATTGCTTATATAATCGAATCACACCTCACCTATAGGCTGGAAGGAGTGTTAACTGTAATTATGGAAGAGGTATGAGTTTTGTCATTAGTGGATTAAGTATATTTAACAAACCCATCTCATTAGGGTAATGAGAGTTTGGAGTGAGTATTGATATACTGTAATATAGTTGCTACATAACTCCCCCTTCCAGGAAATGAAAGAAAAGAAAAACAGCAAAAATACAAGGCTACTGTTCCCTGAGTTGCTGTGGAGCATGTAGTCCGGTACCAAAAGATGCAGGCAGCGTGCGGACGAGCTCTATATAGCAGGAGAGAAGAATGTGATCAGTTGTTGTGTCCTGGGTCTTTGGTGGAGCATTTAGATCCAGAGTGGATAGGCTCGGGCACCAAAACCATAGGCGGTAATGTAGGCATGTATTTAGGATAACGAAGGAATCACTGTTAGAGCTGAATTATCCTGGCAGTGACGAAGAGTTGGAAAAGCAAGCTGTAGGACCTGTACTGCACAAGGAAAGTGCTTGAGTCGGCAGAGTAGCAGAATGCAGTAAACGTAGTAGATGAATCTGATGAAAGAGCAGCTGATGTGAGAGTCCCTGTAGGACCAGCAGTGCCCTAGCAGCGACGGAAAGTCAGAAGGGCTGGCTGTAGATCCCGCATTACATAGTTACTGATGAGGCTGTCGGATGAGTAAGTGACGATCGTGGTGCAGCAAGCTGTAGCAGATGAAAATGCAGAGATGATCGCAGTGATCCTAGCTGTGGCGAGGTTGCCGGCAGCATTCTACAGCTGGTGCAAAGCACCGATCCACAGCAGGCAGTACAAGTAATCGAGGTTGAAGTCCAGTGAGAGGCCATGTCGTAGTTCGTCGGGGCTGGGTATTGTCGACACTCTCCGGGACACCAATGTAATGTATGATTATGTTATATTATTGGGTAGATTAGATACACAGTGTTTAGTGGGTTTTCGTATTTATTTAGTTGTCTTGGTTACAGCTTTTAGTTGTTGGCAGTGTCGTAGACGTTGAGACGGAGCTTGGAGCAGAGCAGAGCGCGCCGAGTAAGGCCCGAGATGCGGAATTCGATGCAGGAGAGCGTGGGGGCTTGATGCGGGATGGTGAGTGTGGAAACTCGATGAGGCCGAGAACGTGGGAGCTCAATGGGAAAGGAGAGCATGAAAGCTCGATGCGGTCGGAGTCTATTGTCTGCTCTGTGTTGAAGCTGAGGCGTCTTGGGGTTGGTTGGAACTGAATATGCTGTGCACTACATTCTTGAGGTTGAAGGTATGTACTCACCTAGTTGTGTTTAAGGGGTTTGAGCTTTGGCTCTTTGGTTCTGCCTCTCAACCGTCAATCAACTGGTGTACAGATTCTTGAGCCTACTGGGCTCTATCAAATCTACATTTGAAACTGTGTATGGAATCTGCCTCCACTACATCACTGTTTAATGCATTCCATTTGTTAACTATTCTGACACTGAAAAAATTCTTTCTAGTGACTCTGTGGCTCATTTGGGTATTAAGTTTCCACCTGTCCCCCCTTGTTCGTGTTCCACTCAGAACACGAACCAGGAACACTGTGGTAACTCCAAAGCATGTGTACTGAAGTTAACTGAACCACTGTGGAAATTATACTGATGATTAATTGCTTCTCGATTGCTTATATGATTGGACCACACCTCACCTCGTCGTTGTCCAATAGGTTGGAAGGAATGTTAACTAATTAGGGAAGAGGTATGAGTTTCATCATTAGTGCTAATGAGAGTTGTGCTACTCTCATTAAGCTAATGAGAGTTTGGAGCGAGCACATTATTTACATATTATACTTGCTACAATACAATACAATATAATATACACTGTATTTGTAATTTCTTCATTTTCTAATTACTGTATTAATATGAATCTTATTTCTTTGAATGTTGTAAATCTAAATCTACAGAATTAAATCCTTTTTCATGTGCTACACTGCAAAGTTGCACATTTAAGACTTTACACATTTCTCTCGCCAATTCTAAAATTTAGTCATCAGCTAGTCTCTATTTTATTTTTTGCATTCAGTTTGCTCTGCATAAACTAAAATATTAACTTGTATTCTAACTTACTCTTTTCTTAGTTCCAACATATTTATTTGTTATGCATTGATCATTTCATAATCTGTTAATGATGACTTATTTGTAATTAAAGAGGTACAGCTGTGCCTATGGCATCTGTTCTTTATTGAGGTTATTTTAATTATTTTTAAAGTTTCCAAAGGGTTTAGTACCTACATGTTACTCCTCTTGAAGTCTACTCCAACAACCTGCCAGTGTTGCTAGATTGGCCTACAAGTAGTGAACGGGTTATTTTTGAGAGCCCCATGCGCCCAAATTTTTAATTCCTTTAGAGCAAAATTTAGAGCAGATTAGCATACAATGAACTTGGCAGCTTCACCTGCGCTTTCACTATTAGTGTGGCTCTGACCTCCAGAAGGTTAGTTCGACATTCTCCAGTTTCCCTTTAAAATGCATTCAGGTTAGTTAGACATGTTTTCGCATATAAAAAAAGAATTCACCAATCTGTTACTTTTAGAATTTTTTAAGTGTTAAGATAAAGAACTGTAAATTGGGAAGTGGTCTAAATATCAGAAAATGTTTCAGATGTCCTGGCTACAGGATCACGTGTTTGAAAAGTGGTTGGCTGAAGTGAAAGAAGATGGAAGTAAGGCATATTGTGAAGTTTTGTAGAACTAAGAGCTAAAAGAAGTGATTTAAAGAAACAGTGAATCAATAAAACACAGATAAAATATATCGGAGGTAAGTCATCAGCAGATGTTGAAGGGGCAACTATTTTCAATGTACTCTGATCCCGCCAATAAGCTATATTTCATATTTCTCAAACCAATACTAAATGATGTTGAAAGGATAAATTTACTTTATAAAAAAAATTGAAGGAGGTCAGTGTAACCTTCACACTGACTTAGAAAACTTCACTCTTAGAGTGCTCAGAAGAATTGTGCATCCACATTATGCAAAGCTTCATTTTAATTTTGAGTACAATTTCATATATCTGCCCCTGAAGAAAGTGAACTTTGGTTACGAATTTTCAACACTTCTAGCCACTAACAGACAAAACAATTTTATAACCCAGGAAAAGTTTCAAAATATTCAAGAAAGTTGCCATAATTTTTTAGTGAAGGCTTGCAAAGACCTTCTTTCTTGTATTCCTAGTAATGCTGAAACTTTCAAAAAGGTGAAAAATCTGTCACCTAGCATATGCTTTAGCCACACATGGCCACCATATTTAGAACTTCCTGACTATTAGTACTAGCTGACCTTTTCTAAGCTTAGTGAAACTGAAAGTCTGTGGTGCCTACTGTTAACCACTGACTGGTCCAACATTTGTGAGAGAGACAAATTCCAACATCTGGATCATCATTTTGGACCAAGGCAATAACTGTCAAGAACGCTGCTGGTGATCCCATACTGATTGACCATGCTGAGTTTGCATTGAAAACATACACCTTACCAATCAGTAAATGCCCTGGTTGAACGGGTATTTTTGACAGTAACATCTGTGAAAACTAAACTGAGAAATTGAATAGGAATTGAGCTTTTAACATCAATCTTGAGAATCAAAGCATATCTTGAAGAAAACAAAACTTGTTGCTCATCATTTGAAGCACCCATGTCAATGCTTAAATATGAGTCTGCAATATACAAGAACAAGGTTCTGGATGCAGATGAAGATCTTGATAATCTTCAACAGTGAAGACATGGAAGGACTCCACACTCATTGTGCTTCTTACAGCAAATATTGGTAGGTTATCCTATTATCACATTTTTTAGTATATATATAGAGATAATATTAATAAACCATTAAAATTGTGTAGTGTACTCTATGTATTAAAATATATTACTTTGAAAACTGTATCAGTCACTAAACAAAAAAATTGAGGTACTCTTATTACAAATGCACTGCTTTTAGACTATCAGCTCGCTACTTTCAGCAATTCGGGTCTGGTAACCCTGCAACCTGCCACTGTCTGTGAACAAACACACTGTAATGTTCTTTCTACAGTGTGGCTTCAATACAGAAATTTAAACTCCTGACTTTTTGTTCTCAGTTATTGCTAGTCTAATAAAGATATTCTCTATCAGCCTCATTATATCCTTATATAAACTTATATAGATATAAGTGTATATAGATATAATGTATTTTGTCTTTTCTCCAGTCTTTCAAGATTACAATTTTCAATGTTTTTAGTCTTCATAATTCATATTTCTTATCCCTGGTCATATATGAGCAAAATATTTACATAATACTGCATCATCTACAAATGAATTCATATAATAAAAGTTAGCAACTTCTGGATAGCATTTAAACACATGACTGAAGGAAGAGAAGAGATATACTGGTTATACTATATTGTCTCACTGGTATACCACTCTTGGGGACAAGAACCCATTTAAGCTTATTGAAATACCTTCACCGTGAGTGAGGCTATCCGCGAGGTTACCCATCTAGGTTCTGGCCAGACTAAAATTTGCTTAACTTGACTAAGTGACACACTTACCATCACTGCACCATGTTGATGACACGCCAAAATTTAAAAATATTAAAAGACAGAGTGCCATAGATTAACAATAAACAAAACTTGGTGTAGAAAATTAATTATTTCCTTACAAAAAGAGGTAGATGGTTGGATTAAACTCTTTCAGAAAGACTCTTTCTCTAACAGACTATCTCACTCTATAACACTCAATGGATTTTCTTTGTAACAAAATCTTTCATAAAATGGGCAAAATAAATTATGACCACTGAAAATTATCATAATAAAATAATTTATAATAAGCTTTTAAAGATAGGGTCCAGAATTTGTAAAATACAATATTATAAATAAGTGATACTGTATTTGATAATATAGTGTTCACAAAGTAAAGATATAAGGATTTTGAAAACCAAAGTGGACTTTCAACTTTTCAAATTTGATTTCATTTTAAATGCCATACAGTACCAACTTGCATGAATTTATACATTTTTCTATGTAATTTAAATCTAAATATTATATTATATTGTAATTTAAATCTAAATTACAATATATATAATATTTAAGTCAATTATTTCACTGAAATAATCCAGTGCCAGTTCATTTCATATAAGGTATGTTAAACTTTTCATTTTAATTTTTTGTAGATAATTCACGTTCTTCTGTTAATAAACTTGTAGCATGTTCAAAATATATTTGATTTGAATATATATTTCATAAATATATATATATATATATATATATATATATATATATATATATATATATATATATATATATATATACATATATATATATATATATATATATATATATATATATATATATATATATATATATATATATATATATATATATACAGTATATATATGTATATATATATATATATATATATATATATATATATATATATATATATATATATATATATTATATATATATATAGCACAAAGTAATGCTATGCAATGTATGTCATTAATAACATAAAACTGTACCTTAAATATGAAAACATACAACAGATAAATTACCGGTAATTTCTTTACTTGGTGGAATAAAAATTTCTTTATTTAGCTATTAAATAAACTATCATGACAAGAAAACCAGTACTGTTGCCTGTTATAACTTGAATTATGCTTAGTAGAAAACAGGAGGTTTATATGTACAAGATTATTACTACTAAGAACGATCAAAAAGTTGAAGTGAGATTTTTAAGATGACCTCCCCAGACTTGACTTCCTGAAGTTTGAGTTTGTAAAGTTGTGGTTGTGCTCCCGGCTCACTCTTAGATTCTTCATGAACCTGGTGTATTTTGATCTCTGTTCGCCCAAGAAATTCTGAAAATGTTCACGTCTATATTAATATGCAAGCAAAAATACTTGGTTATCTACAATTATCAATGATATTATAATTTATTTAGTAAATGGTTGATCTTTGTACAGTAAATTCCCAGTTCATTAATATAATTAAGGCAAGGCAAATTAATATATATACTGATTTGCCTTGCTGATAATGATGTAAATTATTAAATATCTAACTTAGCTGCCAGGATTTTTATTCTCTAATTAATAATCTTCTTGGGTTACGAAGGGTCACTTTCTTAACTACAGGTAAACTCTATGAATGCCAATAACCAATCTATCTCAGTAACATACAGGCATTGATACCATTTTCACCAGTTTCATTCATTTTCCCCTCATATTCAGGCTATAGTTTGCCAAGTCATTTATTCGGAATTGATGAATAAGCCCCATTCGTTGGCTGCCCCTTCTTTGGCCAAACTGATGCTGTAGGTCAATAGTTCCTGGGTGGCCACCTAGAGGCATGTGTNCTTTTACCATGTCTTAACACAGTCGACTAAAGAGCCTAAATCTGTACTCCCTTGAGCGTAGGCGGGAGAGATACATAATAATTTACATGGAAAATATTAGAGGGGCTGGTCCCAAACCTGCACACAGAAATAACATCACATGCGACCAGAAGACATGGCAGGATGTGCAGAATACCCCCGTTGAAAAGCAGAGGTGCAACTGGTACTCTGAGAGAGAACTCTATCAACATCAGAGGCCCGAGACTGTTCAACACGCTTCCACTACACATAAGGGACATAACTGGCAAACCCCTCACAGTGTTCAAGAGAGAACTGGATAAGCACCTCCAAAGGATACCTGATCAACCAGGCTGTGACTCATACGTCAGGCTGCGAGCAGCCGCGTCCAACAGCCTGGTTGATCAGTCCAGCAACCAGGAGGCCTGGTCGATGACCGGGCCGCGGGGACGCTAAGCCCCGGAAGCACCTCAAGGTAACCTCAAGGTAACAGTCGATTAAGGCAGTGTCTGGGATGCTCTCGGTCGTAGGTTCGAATCCTCGTCACGGCCCTTGTGGATTTGTTCATGTATGTACCCTCTATAGCCTTCCCCACACTCACAGGATGGATATATCCGGCACATGACGAGTGAGTTAAACCAAACACAAAACTCGAAAATATTTTACTATGGTGAGAAGAGAAATATTTGTTACAAAAATGTGTTTTTTAAGTCCGTTCTGCTATATAATAATGTATATTATGTATTATGCGTATATTACGTAGTGTATTAGTGTATATATATATTACGCATTGTATTATGTAGTGTGTGTACATATTATGTATTGTATTATGTAGTGTGTATATATTATGTATTGTGTATATGTGTTGTGTTTTCCTGTGTTACTGTTATTTTTTATTTTATTTATTTTTGGGTGCAAGTTAGGATGGTGATGCATTAGGAAAAGTTGGAACATTTATCAAGTAGATTAAGTAGAAAAATATTGAGTGTTTGAGGTCGGTCGAAATATTAGATATATGAACCCTTAATTGCCGTCACCCCCCCCCCTCATCAGCACCGCTACCTGACCAATATCCTCTCAACAAGTGCCACTAAGGGCCTGACGGCTGAGAGGACAGCGCTCGGGATTCGTAGTCCTAGGGTCCGAGGATCGATCCCCGGCGGAGGCGGAAACAAATGGGCAGTTTCTTTCACCCTGATGCCTCTGTTCACCTAGTAGTAAATAGGTACCTGGGAGTTAGACAGCTGCTATGGGCTGCTTTGAAAAAATCAGTTGATTGAGAGTTGAGAGGCGGGCCCAAAGAGCCAGAGCTCAACTCCCCGCAAGCACAACTAGGTGAGTACAACTTACTGAGCCTAAGGCGTTCCAGGGCGTGGTAGGCGACCAGTCTCTCCGGCAGGGGCTGGCCAGGGTGGGCGGCGTCGTAGTCATCCCGAGACCGTTGTAGCAGCTCCACCGGCTAGGGCACGGCACGAGTATATGGTAAGGTATGACACATATGTTTGGCAGGGCATATAATTCCGGAGGCACACATAACCAGGATAACATCAGCAGCAAATGGGAGGCTGGTAAACATTAGAATGTCGTTAAGAAGCCTAAATCAGGACTCCTTCAAGGCAATCTACATAACCTTTGTTAAACTAACACTGGAATATGCAGCACAGGCTGGGAATCCCCCATCTTATAAAGCATGAAACAAACACTGAAAAAGTACACAGATTTGCAAATTCTTGGAAACCAGAGGGAACTATATCTCGCAACTCTAGAGGACAGAAATTGAGAGGATATGATCACAACATACAGGATACTGAGGGAATTAGTCAGCGTTGACAAGGACAGCCTCTTTAAATTGAGTGAGAGAATGATGAGAGGACAAGTGGGAACTGGAACAGCAGAAGAGTCGAAGATATGTGAGGAAATATTGGCCGTCCGTACTGGTGGTCAACACTGGCTTCAGGCCACAGTCAACAAAGAACTAGAGCGTCAGAAATCTTACAACTCTATAGGTACAACAAGGCTGGGAGGCGGGGGATAGTGAAAGAGTCAGACCTCACTTTCCATTAGTCACTGGTAGCTAAGTATTGATAGTTATACTACTGGCTGACCTTGATGGAGAGACGTCTGCAGGCCTCCAGAGAGCGGGGGCTGGTGAGGATGTAGGGGCAGTCCTGGTGTTGGGGCAGGTCGAAGTTGTACAGGTCAAGCCGCACGCCCTCCACACTCTTCATGCTGCATTGTTTACACACCTCTGGCAAGGTCAGAAGAGAGTGCGTGTACTCACCTAGTTGTGCTTGCGGGGTTTGAGCTCTGGCTCTTTGGTCCCGCTTCGATCTCATATCTACATTTGAAACTGTGTATGGAGTCAGCCTCCACCACATTACTGCCTAGTGCATTCCATTTACTAACTACTCTGACACTAAAAAGTTCTTTCTAATGTCTCTGTGGCTAATTTGGGTACTCAGCTTCCACCTGTGTCCCCTTGTGCGTGTACCATCCGTGTTAAATAATCCATCCTTGTCTACCCTGTCAATTCCCCTGATAATTTTGTATGTGGTGATCATGTCTCTAAGGGCTCGTTTGTCTTCCAGCGATGTGAGGTGCAGTTCCCTCAGCCTTTCCTCGTGCCTCTCATGCCTCTTAGTTCTGGGACTAGCCTAGTGGCATACCTCTAAACTTCTTCCAGCTTCGTCTTGTGCTTGACAAGATACGGGCTCCATGCTGGGGCCGCATACTCCAGGATAAGGGGAGGTGAGGGGAGTGTCAGAGGTGGTGAAGGTGAGGTTAGGGGAGAATGTGAAGGTGGTGTGTGTGTACTCACCTAGTTGTACTCACCTAGTTGTGTTTACGGGGGTTGAGCTCTGGCTCTTTGGTCTCGCCTCTCAACCGTCAATCAACTGGTGTACAGATTCCTGAGCCTATTGGGCTCTGTCATATCTACACTTGAAACTGTGTATGGAGTCAGCCTCCACCACATTACTGCCTAATGAAGTAATGTAGTGTGTGTGGGGGGGGGGGAGGGAGGACATTAAGAATGAAGGAAGCGGTAATTAATGAGTCACAATCAGGTGTTGGCATTATTGTCAAAACACACTTTATTTTAACAAAGAGTAGTGTCAGTATAATGTTAAACTATAATAGGTATGGTGGCCTGGTTGCTTCTATAGTTCCTCTGGAACCACTGCAGATACATCTTTGTCAAGTCCGCAGGTAAGGTAGCATTTACTACGTTGGAATCGTTAGCATCCAAACTGCATTAATTCGTTTTTGTTGGGGACAGGCAGCCTGTGTATATACATATTTTAGGTATTGTCAGTATTATGTTGCTGTTGTAATCTTGGGTATACATAGTACTCTAAGGCTGATCTAATTAATCTGTATTAAAGATTAGAGAGTTTATATACTGTTAAGTTGCTAGCATTTCAGATGTTTCTGAATGTCATTTCTGGAACAAGTATATAAAGAAGCTCATTTAATTTCATATTATTTTGAACTGAACGTGAAAATAGTTTTAATTCTAAACTAAACCTTATATTGCATATATAATACGTATGTAGGTCTAATAATCAAATGCTGCACTTTGAGCAAACATAAGAGGAAACTGTATATATATATATATATATATATATATATATATATATATATATATATATATATATATATATATATATATATATATATATATATATATATATATATATTTTACTATATATAGACAATTTCACGGCTTAGGTAATAATTAATATTTTATTTACCCTTGGCGCTAATTATAACGAAAATGTAAGCGAGCAAAATCATAGATTTAAAACCTTGTTTTGAAATGAATGTGTTTCTTGCCTACTGTTTTGCATCACCCTAAACAGAGGGAGTGCACCAATACAGAGCACGGACGGTACTCACAGAGTTTTATGCGATTAAACCAGACATGAGAGCCATCGTTAGAGGCGCCGTCTACAGAGCATCTTGAAGATGATGGTGTTTTGCCTGGCGCGTCTTGGTAGCGTCCGTAGCAACGCCCTAGCAACCACCTGCCGCCCCAGGCATGCGTAGTTACACCAGCTGTGATTGTACTCTCCTAATTGTGCTTGTAAGAGTTGAGGTTCGGCTCTTTGTGATGTGTAAATATTTCATTCAAAATGGCTTAGACTCGGTTACAAGTATCTCTGGGAATTATCATTATCTGCCGATGTAGACCTGACCAAATGTAAACTGTGTCAACAAAATTATTCGCACACCCTCCGTCACTATGTGATGGAGTGCGAAAAGATACGTGAATTTAGAGACAATTCTATAACCAATGTTCCAGCGATGTGTAAATATTTCATTCAAAATGATCTGCTACCAGAAATTTTAGCCAAATATCCCCAGTTTGCTAACTGTAGGTAGTAACTGAGTGATTGTAACCTATCCACCGCTGCCCACTGGATGGGGGGCGGTGTGCAGGACAAACATATAAATTGTGACACTAGCTCTCCACATATGTCAGTTGATTAAATTAGAACCTGTACTTGAGGTCGATCTCGAACCCACTGTTGATGTGGCGACTTATATTGAATTTTGTAACTAGCTCACCAAGATTGTAACTTGCTTAGCTAAATGAATTGTGGGGTTCAGTCCCTGAGCCAATTATGTGCCTCTGTAACCCTTTCCACTACCGCCCACAAGATGGGTATGGGGGGCATAATAAATGAACTAAACTAACTAATTGTGCTTGTAAGAGTTGAGGGTCGGCTCTTTGATCCTGCCTCTCTCTGTCATTCAACTTGTGTTCAGGTTTCTGAGCCTAGTTATTGGGTTCTATGATAATATTTGGTAGATATAAGCCTATAACGTGTATGAATACACTCTGGTTTCCTGTCCCCCGACACAATGAATTATTATTATTATTATGAATTATATATTTGAAACTGTGTATGAAAGAGCTAGTATTCCCCCCCCCCCCAACACCGCGCTCCTTATTGCATTCCACTTTTTCACTACTCTGACACTGTTGACCTGATCTACCCTGTCAATTCCCTTAAAAATTGTAAGGAAATCATGTCTCCCCCTAACTCTTGTGTCTTCCAGCGACATAAGGTTTAATTCCTATATTCGTCCTCATAGTTCATTCCTCTCAGTGTGCTGGGCTTACAGTCTGTTGGAATGTCTCTGAACTGTAGCACGTATATTATGTCAGTAATATACTTGCTCCATATTCTCCTTAGCTGATATGCAGGTAATGAGATGGGTCTGTTAATTCTACTTGGTTGTTTGTTTTAGATTTAGCTACTCTGAACGAGATGTCCATGTAGAGTGTGGTCTGGAGCGAGTATAAGGTTTACTCGCTACAAAACAATACCGCGTCCCATAATTCCACCGCAAATTCCCAAACGGACAAATGCAATTCCTGGAAAAGGACAACGATCCTGCTGGTGCCAAACTACTGAGGTTGTTCTGTTCAGGTATAAAGCGCCGCCTTGCACACTAAACTGCAACCTGGCGACCAAGCGTCCTGCGGGCCATAAACTGCGAGCGACCATGAAAACCCCAGCCATCCACAGCTGGGGTCTTCATGGTCGCCAGCCATCTCCACTATCAGCTATTGGTACTGGTAATGGCTCCGAATGAGCCTCCACTTACGGACTGTTCATGCCCATGCCACCTTTTAGGTGGCTTAATGTTTATTAATCAATCAATCATCATTGTGATTTAGATATCATAAAAACGGTTGCCAACGCCCAGTAAGGTGTGGAGTCTACAGCCAGCCCCACGACACGAAAATATGCCTTAATAAACACAAGGCTAACCAGCCCGTTCAAGCTAACTCCCTAAATTGCTCCAGGGCACACCACGCCTGGAGCTTAAGATGCCCCGACAGGCTTAATTAATTAAAAGCATCCAAACGAACCCCCACTCCGACAGCAGAGCAGAAGTTCCAACCAAAATATATACCAGCTTCCCTGCCCACAAAAACAGTGTGGAGCTTATCAAGACCAAACCAGGTAAAGGGGCACATGGCCCTCCAACATTGGCCATGGTGGAGAGTGAGAAGGCCTCCATCCAGGACAGAGGGATAGATGGGGGGGGGGGCACAAGAAAATAGTTTAACGTATTCGCTCGCCCATTGCATCCAGTAAGCATATTGGGAGCAATGAAGGCAAGAGTGTCCGAGTTTCCACTGATGAATAAACAGGCCCCAAACCATCACAGCAATAAGTGCTCCCAAGACACCCTCTGGCCAATGCTTAAAGCCTTGGTCCAGAATTGGTCGAAATTTTGCTGTCGAAACATGGTATCAAGCAAACCACAGAGACTCGAAAGACAATTGAGGACAAGCTCAAGAAATTCGAAAAACAATATCCTCACCTTCAATAATGCAGGGAAGGAATTAACACTCTCCTAAAAAACAGTAGAGTCCAATAATTCTGAAGGGACCTTGACGAGACAGTTTCAAGTACACCAAGAGTCTCACCTCCAATTTCAACTTCCATAGCAAGTTCATCTGACTCCATGGATACAACGGTAATATCAACAAATTTCAACAACCTAGAGGACTAAAGATCCTGTAATGGAATGCGCAAGAGCTACGCACAAAATTCCAACACTTGCAATGCATAGCAGCAACCAAAGGCATGGAATCCTGCTACTACAGGAGAGCTTGCTTCGAGACGATATAATGGACGGATTAGAAGCTAGTCTCAGGCTATCGAGGCTTCTTCCTCCATGGGTCAACGGCCAATCCAGGGAATGTGCCCATCTACGTGAAATGTGACCTGATCTTCAAGCTCATAACTAGCCCACCCGGTTGTGGGCTGGGAATAAAGGTGATGGGAGAATCCATTTTGTTAAGACACGACAACTTGAAGTGTTTAATGTTTACGGGTCTCCACGTGCTGAAATGGATCTCTCAGTGTTATTTGCACATACGACCACCACAAACACAATCATTTGTGGTGATTTCAATGCCATCACCGTTTGGCACCAGCAATGAGGCCGGTACTCACATAGCACATCTACTAGACCAGCTACCAGAAATTGAAATCCTAAACAAGAATGAACCCACCCACATCCAAGGAGGTAGATTATACCTTACCTCATATCAGCCTCCCCCAGAGATGCAGCAACATGGTCAGTTGAGCCCACACTCACAAGCGACCACTATGGGTTNATCCTCCCCAGGGGCGGTAGATTTCCCAACTTTAATCGCGTTATAGTTCTTCTCTGGTAATACCTGTGCAAGTGACATCACCACTGTTACCTGCTGTAAGTATAAAATCCTTTCTTAGATCTTTCTAAAAATCTAATGACTCTCTCGTTACAGCGGGTAATGAACTAAAGTTGGCAGCTTCCGCCCATTATTTACGAAACCATTTGCAATTCTTGCGGGTCAGGATGTGCAACAAAATTATGCTGTTTACCTCTCACTTTATTTACGTCTTACCAGATTTCCTTCAAGTTTCTGTTACTCCCAACTTTCTCTGCACACTCCTGCAAATACTTGTTCCTAATTTCCTTTCTCTTCTCCCCACACAGCCTAGCAACTGCCAGTAAAGCATTCTTCTCTTCCTCAGTCCTACCATTCCTATTCGAATTCCTGTGAGCTCTCCTCATTGTTAATGTCCACGCCACGTACCCCTTAAGCATCTTGTCATGTGTATAATTTTCTTTTCTGGGGGGATGCTTTTTTATACTAGATGTTTTCCGGTTCAATGTTGCATTAAATACATCTACCTCCTTAATTAAATCTTCATAAAATGCTTCTGCCGAAACTGGCTTATAAGTATCATACCAAGACTTAATATGACCAACAAGTGTATCTTCAGAAAAGAAGAAATCTGGCAAGCATCTTAAATCAAGGGAGCTATCAGAGATGTATAGATTAATGAAAGTTAACTCTCGGTCTTGTAATTGTATCCGCAAGCTAATACTTTCAATACCTCTATATCTCTGAGGGATTCCAGTTATCTCAGCAGGTATGGTACTTTTGACATAACATGAGACCCCCCCTAGTTCCTCATCAGCATATAAGTGAAAACCTCTATAGCCATTTAGCTTCAGAATGCTACCATCCCTATCCCCAGTTTCCTGGAGTGCTACTATGTCAATATTCTCTCTAAGAGTATAATAGTGTACATCCACCGCTCTAGTTTTTAATCCATTAACGTTCTAAGATAATATTCTCAATCTACTTTCATCCATGATAAATAATAAAACTACCTTTGCCTTGTCCACCACATTCCATGAGATACGAGAGTACCTTAGAAACTTCCTTCCAACACCGTAACATTTTTACTTTCTCCTCACTTGCACAACTACTACTAACTTCGAAGGTAATATTATTCATATTTATTTTCTTTTTTATTTCTGTATACCGTTTTACTTTAACCTTTGTTTCAACATTTGTCACTACGGGAGGTTGAACACCGCTAACACTACTAGAAAGTGTATTTTCCTGACTATTCTCTATCATCGATTCGTTATGCTCTTCTTTACTTTCTTCTACGCACGTTTCACTTTCCATTTCACGTCCTGTTTTACTTTCTATTTCACGTCCTGTTTCACCACCATCTTCACCCCGTCTATCCTTCATAGCCAATTTTTCCAGTGCCTCAATCCCCTTGTCTAATTTTTTTAGATACTCCAATATTTGATTACCAACCTCAGAATTCACCATATTGTCCTGACCATTGTCCCCACAAGGTTTCATTTTTTAACTGCATTGCCTACTTTCCCTAGGCTCGTCTTAATTATTTCCGTTACTTTCTCTCATACATTGTTCATAGGGGCTGTCGTTGGCTTTCGGCAGTTTCCTCCATGATCCTGCTGTACAATCTTTCCTTCATGCTAGGATACATCTATCCTGCTTGTAGGACCCGTCCTGAAGTCACTCAGATGAGGCTTCATGGGGCATAGATAGGAACTAGCGTTGTGGCTGCCTCGACAATTGCAACAAGATGGGACGAATTTTTCATCTTTTCCAATCTTGACTCTACACTCTCGCGAGTCGTGTCTTGGGATGTGGTGCCCAAGCGCGGCGTTCCGTCGTAGAAGTCGGCATCTGGGTCTGGAGAAGATGGCCTCTGGTCTTGTTGGAATATCCCCAGTTTGCTAACTGTAGGTAGTAACTAAGTGATTGTAACCTATCCACCGCTGCCCGCTGGATGGGGGGCGGTGTGCAGGACAAACATAAATTGTGACACTAGCTCTCCACATGTGTCAGTTGCTTAATTTAGAACCTGTACTTGAGGTCGATCTCGAACCCATTGTTGATGTGACGACTTATATTGAATTTTGTAACTAGCTCATCAAGATTGTAACTTGCTTAGCTAAATGAATTGTGGGGTTCAGTCCCTGAGCCCATTATGTGCCTCTGTAACCCTTTCCACTACCGCCCACAAGATGGGTATGGGGTGCATAATAAATGAACTAGACTAACTAACTCTTGTTGAGGACGCCTGAAGGTGCGGTGAAAGGCATCTGAAGTAGGAAAGGTATCCAAAGTCGAAGTCTTGGCCAAATCTCTTGAAGCTGAAGTCAACAGTCTTCAAGATGAAGTCGGTCGTCCTGGCGTTGTTGAAGTCGATCCACCTAGCGCTGCCCATCATCGTCGTCTTCTTCCATCTCCTTTTTTCTTGCTGCATGATATTGGGTGGCAGCCCATGTCAACAAGTGATAAACGCCAATGTGTCAGGGCCAAAGCTGAACAAGTGCAACGGGATCCTTGCAGTAGGTGTCAATCATACTTGGAAAGGGCATGGAAGTCCCCCGTATCGGGACCGGCCTCGCCGGATCCCTCAACAAGAAAGCTTGGCCAGGATGTGTGGGGTTGCAGCATAGTCTGGGGCTGGCCTGTGAACACTGCAATAGCAAGTGCGTACTGCACACCACATGTGCATACAATATTAGGTCAACTGACCTAGACAAGAGGTCAGCCAGCTACTCTTGTGCTCACCAGGCCTGGGTTTGCCTATCTGCGCAAAAGGTGGAACAAGCTCTTCTCGATAGGCCCAGACTTTTGGGTCGATCCGTGGCAAAAGTGGAGCAAGCTCCTAGCCCTACGCCTTTTCCGTGGTTAAGGTGAAACAGCACACTTAAAAACCACTTGAGAGGGTTGCAATAGTGCTACCTTTGACTGCTTATTGCTTGATTACTGCACGTTGATCTTAGCCAAGAATCTGAGAAGCGATCTTATCCTGATCCCTTCCTAAGTACTATATTGTCGTAATGGGTTGGCGCTTTTCCCGATAGCTTAATTCAATTCACCAACCCATTGTACCTTTTTGTGAATAAAATTATTATTATTATTATTATTATTATTATTATTATTATTATTATTATTATTATTACTGAGGACTGCCCGGAGGCTCTGGCACCAGCAAAACGATGGCTGTTGACGCCACAAGACCCAATAGTGTTCTACTCTAGTAATTTTCCTGTCAGTAGCTGGTTATGGTGCTCTTGCAGGTGGTTTCATTTGACGGGGCGCTGTTTTGGGAGGTCGTTGCCACCCCTCTTGTGTAGCTGCTCTAATGGGACGAGTAGTTTCCAGTGTTGAGGCGAAATTTGTAGACCACTTTTGTCTTGGAGCACCTTGGTCGTCACACTAATTTTCACAAGTAGGGTTCTGTAACTCAGTCATGAAGTTCGAGTAGCTGAAGTTGTGGTGATATACTTAATCCTTCCCACAGTCGTGTATAGTAGTGAAATCTGTTATTATATGATTAGAAAATTTGTTAAAGTCCTAATTCTAAGGCCATTAATTAGAAGTTTTGCCTTATTGTCTTCAGCTGTTGTTGTTGTACCAGGGGCCATGACAGTCGGGGGATGTCGAGCAAGGAAGCTCGCTTATGGGAAAGCAAAGAAAAAGATAATAACGTGAATTTTTGAAGGAATTGATTAACCATATTGGCGATGGTTCCACCGAGGATACGTACGAACACGGTGTTCGTACCCACGAACACCGTGTTCAACCCCTTGGTTGTTGAGTGAGGGCGCGGAACAACCAAGGAGCTCAACCACCGAGGTAATATATAGCTCAGAGGGTTCAACCTAAGAAAATGTGAGAGCGGGTGCCCAAGGAGGATGTCGCTGGTGGACGGTTCTCAATGCGAAGTTCCAAATTGGCGCGCGCCACCACTTTGTCGAACGTCTCGGGCGACAACTTTTTCCTGTAAATTTATAAATGGAATAATATTAATGATGATGATCATAGTGTAACGCGCCAGCAAAACATCCTCATCAGCTCTTCCCCGCTTCCTACACTCACACGTAATTAAGTCTCATAAGTTATCTTTTTAAAAATGTCAAATACTCCCCATTAAGAAATTGATTACAAGTAGCTTTTTTCTCTACCGCTTTTCATCCGCTATATTCCTCATACACTCACATTATCTATCCTACTCTTCTGGGGTTCTCTCGTCCTCCAACATTTTAAGTTTATTCAAACATGCTTTCTTCTGTACTTTTATGATCCATGCATCAACATGACCAAACAATCCCGACAAATCTTTCTCAATTTGTTATGATAAACTTACTTTTATACTCTATATTTGTCCAAAATCTTTTTCATTCCTTACTTTATATAACAACAAATTCTCCAAAGATTAGTAATTAATGCTCACCTATACCAACAGGTTTTGTTATGCTCATGTCACACGTACGTGCACCAGCATCTCACATCAACGAGATTATTTTTAAGAATATCCGAAGAATTATCCAATTATTATCCAAGAATTATCCAATTATTATCCAAGAATTATCCAATTATCCAAGAATTATCCAATTATCAATGATTTTAGACCAAACGGTATTAAATTTAAGGTTTTGTAATCATTTCATTCACTCAATGAAAATAGAAAATCTGCTGGTAGTCAATATGTATAAGATGTTTGGTAGTGCAGGCTTATAGACACGACTCACATTGGTGGTGTACGACCAACCATCCTGCGAGACAGTGATGGTAGACCTAGTTAATTGGTGCAGAGCGCGGGGCTCTGCGTTAAGACTTGCCTACCCACTAAAGTCGTATATGCAAAGACATCACTCCACTTTATAATTTTAACGTAAAAAATTCTAAGGAATAATGGGTGAACATTTGACAAGCCACCGGCTTCCTGTCCCCCTCGATGACACTAAAGATAATGGCCCTCAGGTAAATTCTTAACAATAAAAAAAGTAGCGTGACCAACTTTAGCATTACACATATATACTTTTCTTAAAAAAAAAAGTTTATTTATACATGTTACGTGTAGACCTATGCATTGATATGCAATACAAATGGTCGAAGAAAATATAATAAGGTAGAAACAATTTATATATATCTAAGATGCTTCCATCACATAGTATAAAATATCAATAACTGCCGACATCAAAAAAAAAAAAAACTTAACCTGACCTGCCCTACGTCTAATTATATAAATAAATAAATAAATAAATAATAAATATGTTTATTCAGGTAAGGTATATACATACAAGTGATGTTACATTAATGGATCGAATTATAGATAGAGCTAGTACATACAAATGCCTAAAGCCACTATTACGCAATGCGTTTCGGGCAATATATACAAACACATTGTATAAAATATTAATAATCTATATAAGAAAAATACTTTTTTATTTCCACAGTACGGAAAAATTAAGAAATGCTACTTTGAGGGGCGCCCCAGCTTAGGCAAGCATTTTTTTATTAACAGACTTAGTTAATAACTCCAACATTGTTGAGTATGCCTTGCAAGAATAGTTGATTATATTGCCCGAAACGCTGTGCGTATTAGTGGCTTTAGGTATTGTATGTACTCGCTCTCTCTATAAATCCAACTTCATGTTTGTAACTCATCTTCTATGTATGTACTTTTACCGGAATAAACATTTAAATTTGAATTTGAATGTCTGCCACGCTGATTTATATGACGGATTACAGAAACTAGCTATTGTTTCACCTACTATTCCCACCTCACAGGATGGTTAGTCATACAAGGACTTAGGAGAGAACGTGAAGAGTAAGGCTGATCTATTGGCCTCCACTAGCAAACTCTGGCGAGAGCACAAGAATATCTTCCAATATTCGTGAGTCTATGAAGCAGTTACAGAACTCAAAAAGTACTTCATACCATGCATGGTATGAAGTACTTGATAACAGGGCGATCACAGATATAGTGTTGGAGAGTATGTCCTAGCTTTTGTTCACACAGCTGAACAATGTTCAACTGTGTGTGTTGAACACACAGTTATAATGTTCACCGTTGGGGGATTCATTACCTTCAGCTACCTGTCATAGATATCGATATTCCAGCCTAATTCTGGCGATTACAATGTCACACTGTCTAGTGAATATTTTGTGCTGTCTCAACATAACTATATAATATAATAATTAATTATAATTATTATATTATATAGGTCTCGGTTCTGAACATATCATAACTCTTTATACTCACCCGCAAGTCTTGAGGAAAATGAAGATAATAAATGAAAGAAGAAAGATTGCAAACGAAGGTAGGAAAGAATATATATAAAGGTTGCTACTGTACCTGAGGTTCTCTCTGAGGGCAGCGGTGGTGAGGGCCGTGGAGCGCGCCCGGCACACCTGCCGTTCCCTTTCCCGCCACACCCCTAGCGAGCGCTGGTCTTTGGCCTCCAGGTTCTTCTTGGCCAGCTGCAGCTCCGCCTCCTCCCGCGCCAGCACCCTTGTCACAGATATAAACATATATAAACTTCAAAGACCAAGTCTTCAAATGCCAAGTCTTCAAAGATCAAGTCTTTAAATGCCAAGTCTTCAAAGACCAAATCTTCAAATGCCTAGTCTTCTTTGATAAATATATGAAAATAAATTAATATTTGTTTTCTGCTTGACAGGCTTCAATACATCCCACAAATTAACGATGGAATGCCAGAATAACCACTTTATATTTTCACTACTTCTGCCGGAAACGCTATGCGTCTTAGTGGCTTTGCAAGAATGTAAAAACATCATGCTATGTACTCTCACTATAACCCAATGTACCTTCTTGTACTCAATGTACTATATATATAAAAGTATATCAATCTATTGCTCATTATTAAACATTTCTTTTTTTAATCACTAAAATAAGGCGAGAGAGAGCCGGCACGTACTGCTGCAGGAGGTGGTGGTGGTGGTGTGAGCGCGAGGTGCGGTCAGCATGGATGCGGGAGGAGCGGGTGTTAAGGTAGAGCTCCTGGCGAGTTTCGGCCGCAGCCATGGCGTCCATCTGGTGGCGGAGGACGTGTTGGCGCCACTGCATCATGGCCGCCTCCAGCTGGTGGTGCAGAGCCCGCACGGCCATTGCCCGCCGCTCACGTTCGTCTCTGTCCTCACGCAAGTTATCAGTGTTACCTTTATAAAAACTTGCTTTATTCTAACGTTGTTAACTTTACTATTAGTGAACAAATCCACAGGAGACATGATGAGGGTTCGAACCTATGCAAGGGATGTTCCCAGGCACGCTTTAGTCGTCTACGCCACACCACAGGAGTACACATTTGTGTACTCCTTGTGGATTTGTTCATTGATATAGCATGAAAATGTGATTTCTCTATGTGTTTACTATGAGTGCTAATTATTGACTTTGCAAGAATGTCAAATTTACACAAACATTTTATGTGTGACATTCATGTGTTTTAAATAGCAAAGTGTCCTATAAACACATTGGTATGCCAACCTTTAAGCACAAAAAAGATATTTAACTATAAATGTAAAGAAAAACAAGCTCAATTAACTTATAATCATATTTATCGCCCAAAATTAAGTTGTAAAAATAATAAGATTATAAGGACTTTACACCCCCACATACGTTAGAATTAAAACTGTTCATATGCTGGGTTGAATAAAGTTTGTTCATTAAAAAAAATACAAAATAAGCTAACGGATTATATTATATATAATTTTCACACCATAGCTTATTTGTTAAGAAAGTTCATCTTAAATTATGCCTATTTCTACTTCAGCACAAACAAGCTCTATTATTAGTCAAACTTTGAAAGTACTAGTACAATCTATAATATTGTAAAAGTTTATTTTTGAAGAAAAAAATTATATATGCTCAGTCATAATAATGCCGATTATGCTGGTGGATTATTCCTATTTCTATCTCAACACAAACAAGCTCTATTATTAATCAAACTTTGAAAGTACTAGTACAATCTATAATATTGTAAAAGATTATTTTTGAAGAAAAAAATTATATATGCTCAATCATAATAATGCCGATTATGCTGGATGTTTTGTAGGCCTAAACACACACATATATGCTCTCACAATGTTATCATTCTCCAAATGTGTACTCTTATTTTAATTTGTGCAATTAATCTTAACGTTTTGATTGAGGCCTACTTGACACTATATACTTACTGGCTCCTACCATATCCTTCATGTAAAAAAATTATCTTTTTGAGTTGTAGTTCACAAACACACACACGGACATACAAACTGAACCAAAATCACCCACTCAATTCACTATTCTGAAAAAATAAGGCACAAAAATTGATCAGGTCTTAACCATAAGAAAAGAATCCTACGGTATTAGACCTTCCAAGTTCCAGGTCCCTTCTGCCATGCTCCCACTCCTTTCCCGCATCTTTTACATCTGCTCTCTCACTCTCTTTGTCGCCATCCTACAGCTATCATCTCACTACTTCCTTCACCTGCACCTCGTACCTCTGTCTCCTGAGGGTGTCCTCCTTCACGTCATTCAGCATCCGGAGGTTCTTGTCGGCCCTGGCTAACTTCTCCTCCATGTTGATCTTCATGGCCTCCAGCAGTGCTTCGCCCCGAGCCTCCACCTGCTTCCTCCTCTCCTGCTGCTGCTCCACCTCCGCCCAGTTGCTCTCCTCCACACGCTGCCACACGCCGGCCCCGCCCATTGTTAACATTATGTTATATTAATTACATTCCATTTTTTTATATTAATGTAAAGAGACAGTTTTAATCAGTCATTATGATATATTCAGAGTCATTTCTCTAGTTCAGTTCATTTATTATGCACCCAATACCCGTCTTGTGAGCAGTACTGGAATAGAATGCAGACGTCCTTCAGATTTATATAAATTTATAGTCAGTTGTCCACTAACTTACTAGTCGTCCGTACTTTAAATTGAAAAATTCAATCAAAATCGAATATTTCTGAAAAATTTCTAAAAATACTACAAAGTTCTGGCAATACCGTGGTGCAAACCGTTTTATGTTATGATGAAAAATAACGTAATTAGAGTAAATTTTCCAGCCGCAATTGTCCCAAATCCGGTCCTCGCGGCTCGGGTGCGTCGTAGGGTGATGCGTCATACGTTGTAAACGTCTAATATTTCGTAATAGAGTGGAAAATAACTTATGCATATACAGATTATAAACTCACTCATTGGCAACAGTCTCGTGTGGGAGTAGGGAGGTTGATCACTTGAGCTGACGTTGGTAAATAAGCCAATATTGACAGTGCGCAAGTGCGAGAACGGGTTGTGACACACACCAGCCCGCCTCAGTACCTCACACCCAGCCACATTCCCTGCAGCTCCAGACGTTCTCGCTCTTGTTGTTGCAGGACCTAGCACCTCTCGTGTTGTTGTAGGGCCTAGCACCTCTCTTGTTGTTGCAGGACCCAGCACCTCTCTTGTTGTTGTAGGGCCTAGCACCTCTCTTGTTGTTGCAGGACCCAGCACCTCTCGTGTTGTTGTAGGGCCTAGCACCTCTCTTGTTGTTGTAGGGCCTAGCACCTCTCTTGTTGTTGCAGGACCCAGCACCTCTCGTGTTGTTGTAGGGCCTAGCACCTCTCTTGTTGTTGTAGGGCCTAGCACCTCTCTTGTTGTTGCAGGACCCAGCACCTCTCTTGTTGTTGCAGGACCCAGCACCTCTCTTGTTGTTGTAGGGTCTAGCACCTCTCTTGTTGTTGTAGGGTCTAGCACCTCTCTTGTTGTTGTAGGGTCTAGCACCTCTCTTGTTGTTGTAGGGTCTAGCACCTCTCTTGATGTTGCAGGGTCTAGCACCTCTCTTGTTGTTGTAGGGCCCAGCACCTCTCTTGATGTTGCAGGGTCTAGCACCTCTCTTGTTGTTGCAGGGTCTAGCACCTCTCTTGATGTTGCAGGGTCTAGCACCTCTCTTGATGTTGTAGGGTCTAGCACCTCTCTTGTTGTTGTAGGGTCTAGCACCTCTCTTGTTGTTGCAGGACCCAGCACCTCTCTTGATGTTGCAGGACCCAGCACCTCTCTTAATGTTGCAGGACCCAGCACCTCTCTTAATGTTGCAGGACCCAGCACCTCTCTTGATGTTGCAGGGCCTAGCACCTCTCTTGATGTTGCAGGACCCAGCACCTCTCTTGATGTTGCAGGACCCAGCACCTCTCTTGTTGTTGCAGGACCCAGCACCTCTCTTGTTGTTGCAGGACCCAGCACCTCTCTTGATGTTGCAGGACCCAGCACCTCTCTTGATGTTGCAGGACCCAGCACCTCTCTTGATGTTGCAGGACCCAGCACCTCTCTTGTTGTTGCAGGACCCAGCACCTCTCTTAATGTTGCAGGACCCAGCACCTCTCTTAATGTTGCAGGACCCAGCACCTCTCTTAATGTTGCAGGACCCAGCACCTCTCTTAATGTTGCAGGGCCTAGCACCTCTCTTAATGTTGCAGGACCCAGCACCTCTCTTAATGTTGCAGGACCCAGCACCTCTCTTAATGTTGCAGGGCCTAGCACCTCTCTTAATGGTGCAGGACCCAGCACCTCTCTTAATGTTGCAGGACCCAGCACCTCTCTTAATGTTGCAGGGCCTAGCACCTCTCTTAATGTTGCAGGACCCAGCACCTCTCTTAATGTTGCAGGGCCTAGCACCTCTCTTAATGGTGCAGGGCCAGCACCTCTCTTAATGGTGCAGGACCCAGCACCTCTCTTAATGTTGCAGGGCCTAGCACCTCTCTTAATGTTGCAGGACCTAGCACCTCTCTTAATGTTGCAGGGCCTAGCACCTCTCTTAATGTTGCAGGACCCAGCACCTCTCTTAATGTTGCAGGGCCTAGCACCTCTCTTAATGTTGCAGGACCCAGCACCTCTCTTAATGTTGCAGGACCCAGCACCTCTCTTGATGTTGCAGGACCCAGCACCTCTCTTGATGTTGCAGGACCCAGCACCTCTCTTGATGTTGCAGGACCCAGCACCTCTCTTGATGTTGCAGGACCCAGCACCTCTCTTGATGTTGCAGGACCCAGCACCTCTCTTGTTGTTGCAGGACCCAGCACCTCTCTTGTTGTTGCAGGACCCAGCACCTCTCTTGATGTTGCAGGACCCAGCACCTCTCTTGATGTTGCAGGACCCAGCACCTCTCTTGATGTTGCAGGACCCAGCACCTCTCTTGTTGTTGCAGGACCCAGCACCTCTCTTAATGTTGCAGGACCCAGCACCTCTCTTAATGTTGCAGGACCCAGCACCTCTCTTAATGTTGCAGGACCCAGCACCTCTCTTAATGTTGCAGGGCCTAGCACCTCTCTTAATGTTGCAGGACCCAGCACCTCTCTTAATGTTGCAGGACCCAGCACCTCTCTTAATGTTGCAGGGCCTAGCACCTCTCTTAATGGTGCAGGACCCAGCACCTCTCTTAATGTTGCAGGACCCAGCACCTCTCTTAATGTTGCAGGGCCTAGCACCTCTCTTAATGTTGCAGGACCCAGCACCTCTCTTAATGTTGCAGGACCCAGCACCTCTCTTAATGTTGCAGGGCCTAGCACCTCTCTTAATGGTGCAGGACCCAGCACCTCTCTTAATGTTGCAGGGCCTAGCACCTCTCTTAATGTTGCAGGACCTAGCACCTCTCTTAATGTTGCAGGGCCTAGCACCTCTCTTAATGTTGCAGGACCCAGCACCTCTCTTAATGTTGCAGGGCCTAGCACCTCTCTTAATGTTGCAGGACCCAGCACCTCTCTTAATGTTGCAGGACCCAGCACCTCTCTTAATGTTGCAGGACCCAGCACCTCTCTTAATGTTGCAGGGCCTAGCACCTCTCTTAATGTTGCAGGGCCTAGCACCTCTCTTGTTGTTGCAGGTCCCAGCACCTCTCTTAATGTTGCAGGACCCAGCACCTCTCTTAATGTTGCAGGACCCAGCACCTCTCTTAATGTTGCAGGACCCAGCACCTCTCTTGTTGTTGCAGGACCCAGCACCTCTCTTGATGTTGCAGGACCCAGCACCTCTCTTGATGTTGCAGGACCCAGCACCTCTCTTGTTGTTGCAGGTCCCAGCACCTCTCTTAATGTTGCAGGACCCAGCACCTCTCTTAATGTTGCAGGACCCAGCACCTCTCTTGGTGTTTTGGCAACTCCCAACATTCCCACAAGGCGTAAAGGAACCCGGAGCAGTGCGACAAAACAAATGAAGTTATATAAAGAAAAAAAATGCCACTGACAGTGCCAATGAAAAGGACAGTGACAGTGAAAATAAATGTAGAATAAATCCACGTGAGTCAGCGCTAATATTGATAGATAGGAAGCTTGAACATTACCTAGATGAAAATTATAAATGCAAGTATTGCTCAAAGGGTACACAACGTCATAAAATTACGCTTGAGCAACATGATGTGAAAGTGACCTGTAATTATTGTCATATTTCAGATACTCAACAATTGATAGGAAGTCATGAAAATTTAATATCCTTAGTGTACAGCAACATGCTAAATGGCCATGGATATACATATTACAAAAGCATGTGTTGTATGAACAGAATGAAATTTGTTTCACACTATACATATGACAAGATCCAGAAGAAGATAAAAGAGGCTGCTAATGAGAGGTGGGTACATTTGCGAGTAAACACTGTCAGTATCATATTCGATCATTACAGAAAACATTTGAATAGACACCCCATTGATGGCGTCCTGACATTGATGTGTCCTTTGATGGATCTTGGCATACAAGGGGCCATCATTCCCAAATTGGCACTGCTTTTGTTGTGGAAATATTCACAGGGATGGTTGTGGACTTCAATACTTTATGCAAAAACTGCGCCAAGTGCCAAACGATCCAGCGTAGAAAACAAAAACGGAAAAATAACACAGGCCGAGTTTGACAATGAGATGCGTACACATTTACCGGATTGTGACAAGAACTACGATGGCACTTCCAAAAATATGGAACCGGATGCCGCGGTATTGATGTGGGGTCGATCTCAAGACATCAAACTCAGGTATACGACCTTGGTCGGTGATGGTGATTCTTCGGCCTTCAATAAAGTGTGTGCAATGAACAATGGTACTGGACCATATGGAGATGTTAGAGTGGAAAAGGCTGAATGCATAAATCGCTTCAGCAAGAGACTTGCAACACAGCTTCAGAACTTCCAGAAAACAGCTGTCGAATTGAAGGAGACAAAAGGGCCAGTCAAAAAGACCAGACGAATGTCACTGGCTAACAGCACCATTCTGAAGTTGGCAAGTTACTTCACAAAAGCCATTAGGAATAACATAAACACGGACTGGAAACAAATGAGGGATGCCTGCCTATCTGGACTGTTCCATGCAACGTCGACTGATGAAAAGCCAGTGTACGTGCACTGCCCAAAAGGCAAAGACTCTTGGTGTTTCTACCAGCAAGACATTGCAAATGGAAAACCCCCACCATCACACAAGACGATGAGAGTACATTTCCAGCTACCCAGTATTCACATGACTGAAGTCTTGAAGATATACTGATCTGATGAAGATATCTTGTATCAGAAGTATCTTAACCGCTCGACCAACACGACCGGACAAAAGAGGATGGTAGCCGAGGCTATTTCCATCCCTGTATGTTAAGTTAAGGGATCCTGTATGCCAGCGGAGTGCTCCTGGCAGTATGGGTTCGAGTCACTTCTGGGGTGTGAGTTTTCAGTTGCATATAGTCCTGGGGACCATTCAGGCTTGTTCGCATTTGTGTTCCTCACGTGTGCCCCAAAGAATGAGGTGATTTGATAAAATACCATGCCCAAGATTACCAACCGAGTGCCGGCGGGGGGATGGAAATAGCCTCGGCTACCATCCTCTTTTGTCCGGTCGTGTTGGTCGAGCGGTTAAGGGATCCTGTATGCCAGCGGAGTGCTCCTGGCAGTATGGGTTCGAGTCACTTCTGGGGTGTGAGTTTTCAGTTGCATATATAGTCCTGGGGACCATTCAGGCTTGTTCGTGTATATATATATATATATATATATATATATATATATATATATATATATATATATATATATATATATATAATAATTCACACTTTGGAAATATTAAAGGGACTGGTACCAAATATATTCACGAAATAACTCCACATGAGACCAGGAGGCCTGACATGAAGTGTAAAATAGCCCCATTGAAAAGCAAAGGTGCAATAGGCGTACGCCTAGAGAATTCTGTAAACATCAAGGGCCCAAGACTTTTCAACACTTCCTTTAAACATAACTAGTCGAGCTCTTACGAATTTCAAAATATAACTTGATAAACACCTGCAAAAAATAAGCTGATCAACAAGGCTGTGACTGATGCGCCAGGCTGTAATAGCCATGTCTAACAGCCTGGTTGACCAGACCACCAACCCAGGAGGCCGGGTCAGAGACCGCGGCAGTGGGGACGTTGATCCTGGGAACCAACGCAAGATAAATGTAAGGTAAACCATACCAGTTGTTTACTGGCCAACCACTCCTCTGTAACGTACGAGAGCGAGTATAAGGTTTACTCGCTACACCTCCATTTATACATTAATTAAATGATACGTTAAAATATTTTGAACATAAAATGATTTAACGAATTAAGTTCAATTTAAATCTATTTTTTAAAGTGTCCAGCAAATGGCCTCAACCCCAATCATTTCCTAGGCTATATTAGCCAAGTCTAGGAAAGCCTATATAGCTGTTACCAGATAGCGGGCGTCACCTTTCTGAAGAATTCTTCTCGCTCCCTCCTTCTCTGCTCGACCAGCTGCTGCTGCTGCTCCCACAACTTGATCAGCTGCTGCCTCTTGCGTTCCTCACCCTCTTCCTTCACCTTCAGAGCTGCCTCCTGTACTGACTTTCGTGCTGACTCCAAGGCTCGTCTCTCCTCCAACCGACGCATCTACATACATTATATATATGTATATTTGACAGCTAAATACGTTTCTATAACGCTAGAGACAACAGGATTTATTACCTTCCAAAATAATTTATTACCAAAATATAGAGATTAAAATTACTCCAACAGAAACTCCCTGCCAATAAGTCTCAACAATATTATTTTTTTGATATAAACAAAATAATTTTGTATATACTTTCAAAGTACCCTGCCTCTGTTCAGTTATTCTGATTATGGAGTAAGTTTTCATAACTACACCTACGAATTCATGACACTGACCTTCAGTGGGTTACACAATATCAATATCTCGGAGTGTGGATAGATTCTAAAATGATATTCAATAAGTAAATTCAATATCCGAAGGAGAAAGCAAAATCACGACTAAATATAATGAGAGCAATCACAGGGCCTCGTCTAGGAGCGGGGCGAAAAGTGCTAAGAATGTTTTACATACACGCCGTTCGTTCCCTAGTTGATTATGCGGCGCCTGTCTTACTCACTCTCTCTCCTGGTCAGTGGGCAAACGTTGAGGTTATTCAAAATGATGGAATGCGAGTCATAACAGGAGCTCCCAGATAGACTAAAATACTGAACTTAAGACTAGAAACCAAGCTAACGTAGATTGAAATAAGGGTAAAAGGGATTGCTGCGTGCATGCTGACCAAGATATTGACTAGACCTAGAATCAGTTCACTTAAAGATATAATCACTGGAGCACTAACTCGGGACAGAAGAGCCTCCAATAGCAACAGGTGGATCCATTGTGTGATAAACACCATCAATAGATTCGATATAACAAACACAATTACTGAGAAGGGGGTCGATGAAATATATGAAGACTTTGTTACACAAGCCCCCCTTGGGTATCTTTGTCAGCAGACTTTAAGATTATGGTTCTTGAAGGAAAAAAGAACCAGACTAATCCTCATCAGTTACGTAATATTGCACAGATACATATAGAAGCAAACTTGGCATCTGACAGCTTCACATATTTCACAGGTGGATCAGTAGACCAACAGGGACAAGAAACCGGAGCTGCAGTTAAAGCAGGAAACTCTGTAAATAGTTGGAGACTCAAATGGATGTTTGACTTTACAGAGATGCTAGTCATTCAAAAGGCTTTGGAACATGCTCTTGCTGCATACCAACAACATGTTATCATTCATATAGACTCGAGAACTGCCACTGAAACCTTGCAACAAGAACACATATGTGATAACATCCATCTGATCACAAATGTCATATCATTAATGCAAACACTCAAACGACAAGGCTGACGGGTACTTATTAACTGGGTGCCAAGTCATGTGGGAATAATTAGAAATGACATTGCAGACGAAGCTGCAAAACTTGCAACTAAGAGAAGAAATGTAGACATTTACATACCACAGAGTCTATCACAGATTAAGAAAGTAATTAGAAACAGAGCAATGCAAAAGATGTACAGTGACCACAACACAGCAGTTGCAACATCAGGATCTGCGGGTTGGTACATGAATTCAACCAACTACGAACCACTTAGTTTGATGAAAGGGTAGACCAACAGAAGTACACTTACATCGCATCAGGCTTGGATACCCATATGCATGGGAAACAAGTTTACAGGTTCCGGAAGATGAGAGGAAATGTCAGCACTGTGGAAATGCCCGATAGATCACTGGAAGATTATCTAACACATTGCACAGTTACAAACCCATTAAGATTTCAACTTAGACTCAACAAAGCAGAAAAAATTGATAAACACATAGGACAAAATCTCACTGAAGTGACCATACGAGTCATAAATACTCATACTCCGCCCAAGTAAAATAAAAACAAACAACACTTAGTGGGCCAGCCAGAGGTTTAGGGCCCGCCCAGTGGGCCAGCCAGAGGCTTAGGGCCCGCACAGGAATATCTCTGCAAAAAAAAACTCCCACAAAATAAAGAATAACTGATAACTCTGCAGTATTGCAAACTATTTTCTGTAGTCGTTAAGAATGAAATACTCTCATTAACCTGATGCTTTCAATTAAAGCTCAAAATACTGTATGAAAACAAACATAATAACAAAACTAAATTACAACAAAAATTTGGGAAGGGCCCCCCTCCCCCGCCCCTCTAAATTGCTGTCTACAGCCAGGGAAGCCAGGTAAGTCTTCATCATGGTAATACACTTGGCCAAACTCACCACGAACGACTGGTGAGTCGTTCTTATTATCTTAGATAATTATCTTAGATAATAATACTTGTTCAGCATAAAATTGACATAGATATGGACACTGCTTGTACGAAAGCGGTGGAATTTCTGAGAGAAAAACATATGAGCAGCGCGTTGCAGCACGCGCTGCGCATGCAACAAGGGGTGTATATTTAAACGTGTGCAGGAGAGGTCACAACCGGGTGGCTTAATCTTTATCAATTAATCACCATTTGGTCAGGGGAGACACCTCCCATCACGCAGGGTGCAGTCGCACCTCTACAGATCTCCAGTATCAGCTAATGATACTGGTAATGGCTCAAAAGGGCCACCACTTACGGGCCATTCCTGCCCGTGCCACCTTTTGGGTGGCTTAATCTTCATCAATCATCAATCAAGTGACGACCTCTGTTCACCCGCAGCCGCCGCCGCTTCAGGAATTAAACCCTGGACCATTCGGTTAGGGGAACGACTGTAATGACCACTGCGCTACAGGATACCTTTAAGTGTACTGTCTTTCCAACTATTTTTCTTATATCATTTATTTATTTATTTATTTATTTATTCATATACAAGAAGGTACATTGGGAATGTGAGAATATATAATATGGTAATTACACTCTTGTATAGCCACTAGTACGCGCAGCGTTTCGGGCAGGTACTTAATCTAAGAAAATTTTTAGTAGGTAAATACTAGCAAAAATTATAAAAAAGAAATGATAACAGTTACATGGCAAGAAAAGAAAAAAGAAAAAAAAACTGAGAGAAAATTGTAGGTACAGTATAATAAAGCACTTAGGTAGCTAAGATTGATTGCAATGAAAGCTTGAATGGTAGTTGACAAAATTTGGTAGGCACAATACAGCAAATGGCTAGCACATAAAGGAAGACAGCAATGAACACAATGATAAGGTTGTTTGGGTTAAATACATAAGAATTAGGAGATTGGGTAACACTAGATACAGAGCAAAAAATAAAGCTCAGTGTAGGAAACTAAGAAGATGAAATTAAGTACTTTTTGGTTTTGTTTTTAAATAAGCCAAAAGTTTTACAGTTTTTCAATTCACTAGGGAGTGAGTTCCATAGACTAGGTCCCTTAATTTGCATAGAGTGTTTACACAGATTAAGTTTGACCCTGGGGATATCAAAGAGATATTTATTTCTGGTGTGGTGATAATGGGTCCTATTACATCTGTCCAGAGAGAGTTTCAGAGCATGGTTTGCATTTAAGAACAGGGTTTTGTAGATGTAGTTGACACAAGAGAATGTGTGGAGGGAGTTAATATTTAGCAAGTTTAGGGATTTAAACAAGGGAGCTGAGTGTTGTCTGAAAGCAGAGTTAGTTATTATTCTGATAGCAGATTTTTGCTGGGTGATGATGGGCTTAAGGTGGTTTGCAGTGGTAGACCCCCATGCACAGATACCATAATTAAGATAGGGGTAGATTAGAGCATAATAGAGAGAGAGGAGAGCAGAGTTAGGAACATAATATCTGATTTTGGAGAGTATACCAACTGTCTTAGAGACTTTCTTAGTTATGTGTTGAATGTGGGTGCTGAAGTTGAGTCTCTTGTCTAGGAATAGGCCAAGAAACTTGCCATCATTTTTATTACTGATGTTAATGTTGTCTATCTGTAGCTGAATTGCATTTGATGATTTGCTTCCAAATAAGATGTAGTAAGTCTTTTCGATGTTTAATGTTAGTTTGTTAGTTGACATCCATAAGTGGACTTTTTTTAATTCATTATTCACAACATTATTTAGTGTATGTGGGTTGAGGTCTGAATAGATAAGAGTAGTATCGTCAGCAAACAATATAGGTTTGAGAATATTAGAGACATTAGGCAGATCGTTTATATATATAAGAAATAGAAGAGGTCCTAAGATACTGCCCTGTGGCACTCCAACGGTAATTGGTAGAGTGGAAGAAGTTGTTTCATTGATAGTTACATATTGGTGTCTGTCACTAAGATAGGATCGGATGTAGTCAAGGGCAAGGCCTCGGATTCCATAATGCTGGAGTTTAAGTAAGAGGTAGTTGTGATTAACAGTATCAAAGGCTTTTCTTAGGTCAATGAAGAGTCCAATCGGAAACTCATTTTTGTCAAGTGCTGAGTAGATTACATCAAGGAGACTAATGATTGCATCGTTGGTGCTCTTTTGGGACCTACAGCCAAACTGGCAGGGGCTGAGTATGTCGAATTTTACGAGGTAGGAATAGAGCTGTTTGTAAATAATTTTTTTCAAATATTTTTGATAGAATGGGTAGATTTGATATTGGTCTATAATTGTTTATGTCCGCCGGATTGCCTCCTTTATGGACTGGCGTTACTCTTGCTTTTTTGAGGATATCAGGGAAGGTGTGACACTCTATAGATTTGTTGAACAGTAGGGCTATGGGTGGGGCAAGGGCATGGGAGGCTCTCTTGTATACAATGGACGGAATTTCACTGGTGTTCCCTGCCTTTGTTTTTAGAGAGTGTATGATGGACACAACATCTTCCGGGCTTAATCTATTTATTTATTTATTTATTTATTTATCATCGTTTAAAATGTCGTTTAGGGTGTTGGGATTAGGCTGATATACGAGGAGGTACTCAACGTCACCATTAAATAGGATTGCTTTAGGGTTTGGGAGGCATTGGTCCGGGATTCCAATGCACAATGAAGTCACAATCGACTTGATAACGGCCAAGAACGGACCGAAACGTCGTCGTCTCCTCATTTTGTGGTGTGTAGTTTAGATTTCATATCTTCAGCCCCGTTATTGTGACTCATCATCTGCAAGTCACAATTAGTATATCCGAGACAATCTTTTGGATCTTGTTGTTGTTGTTTTAGATTCAGCTACTCGGAACAAAAGTTGCAAGTAGCACGGGCTATGGTGAGCCCGTAGTGGACTTCTATGCTTTTGGATCAACGCGATGGAATTGAGCTCGCGTCTTGGGCCACTCTAGACAGTGGTTACCAAACTCTTTATGTTCATTACCCGTCTTCTTAGTGTCCTTATTAATGGCCCCTTACATTTATTAAAAGGCTCTCTCTGGTATCTTATCATAATCTGTACACTGCCTCAGCTACATATTGCAAAATAGTCCCCCAGGGGGACCATGGCTCCCAGTTTGGGAGTCAGTGTTCTAGACGCAGGCATGTAGACCCACTATGGACCGTGATCAACTTAATTTAAAAGCAACACAACTTTATGTGAGGGAATTACTCTGTATGTTTTTAAAACGATCAGTTATAGTTTGATTTTTTGAGTGATTTGTTAAAAAGAGTACGGCTACAGCCGGCTCTAGAACAGATGATCAGTCCCCGTGGTGAAGTGGCGAGACACTCGCCAGCCATTTCGCGAGCGCTTTCTGCTGGGTTCGTATCCTGGCCGGGGAGGATTTACTGGGCGCCAATCCTTAACTGTAGCCTCTGTTTACCCAACACTAAAATGGGTACCAGGTTGTTAAACGATTTGGCGGGTCGTATTGCAGGGAAAATTAGGATTAAGGACCTGCCCGAAACGCCACCCTTGCTAGTGACTGAACAAGAATGTAAGAACTCTTGTATAAATAAATAAATAAACAAAATAAATGAAGTTCAAACTGGTGTGTTTGGCATATGGCGCCGGTGTGTTTACCCTGGCCTGGTACTGTTCGCTGAGGAACTCTTTGGCGCGGCGCTCCTTGCTCGAGATGAGTTGAGACAGGTTCTCCTGGCTCTGCAAATACACCTCTTCCGTCCGTCGCCACCGACGCAGGTTCTCTTCGTTCTCCTGGCGGCGCTTCTCGTTCACCTGCGACCGCCACTCTGACCACTGTGCTGTAGCTTCCTGTCAACACACGCGTACATTTACATTTGTGGTGTAATACTCCCGCTTAACGAATCACAAACTGCATTATCATATGTGTATCAGCAAATATATTCAGGAGTCTTGTGGTAAATTATTATTATTATTATTATTATTATTATTATTATTATTATTATTGCCCAACGAAATCGCATTAATAATAATAATCTATTTAGACAAAAGCACATACATACATAGGATACAAGAACAGTGTAGGAGTCGTGGGTAAGACAAGTACAATGCTTCAAGGAATAAACAAGCAGAGCGTTGCGGCCATAATGTGGACAAAAATTGGTGAACAATATAGAAGCTCAATTGGTTAACTTAAAACAAAATAAGATCAGAAACATTACTGAATTGAAGTAGAGAAATATAAACAGTTATTACATGATGATTTAAACAGATTCAAATCCTCCTGATGAATCCAACTGATTTCTCATTATTATTATTATTATGAATGATTAATATAATTATTATATTATTTTTTTATTATTTATATACGTGTCACTCATTATAATTGTTTCGTATTAATTAAATAATCCCTTGTTCAATTGGTTACTGACAGAGCTTGTAAACTGAGGCTCTCATCTGATAGTTCCACAGCCATACACCAGTCAGTCCACCGTACCACGAAGACCACACGCACATGAGTCGGGAAATAATCAACATAAAAAACAATATTCCAGAGGGTCAGTTCATTGTAAATAAATCTTCATTCATCCCCTGAAAAAAAAATGAATAGCTCAGAAAGAAAAGTGGAGTGTATATAGAGGTTGGAAAAGCTGGTGGAGGAGTAGGTATACCTGCTGGTCCTTCTCCTTCTGCAGGAGCCAGGCTCGGTGGGCCATGTGTGAGCGTTGCTCCTCGGCGTACAGCTTCTCGTGCTTCATGGCCAACAGCTCCAGGATACGCAGGTCCCTGGCCGGCACCTCTGTGTTCTCAAGCCTGCGTCACAACCACAACTCCAGTTATAAACCCGCACTATAATTCTCTTATAGCATCTGCAACCAGGGCCCGGATTATGCAATTGGACTAGGGGGCCCAACAGCATCAGGGGGGGGGGCACCAGCACCAAGGGGCCCAACAGCACCAGGGGGGGCACCAGCACCAAGGGGTCCACCAGCACCAGGGGCCCACCAGCACCAGGGGCCCACCAGCATCAGGGGCCCACCAGCGCCAGGGGCCCACCAGCACCAGGGGCCCACCAGCATCAGGGGCCCACCAGCGCCAGGGGCCCACCAGCACCAGGGGGGGCCCACCAGCTGTCTACATGTATATGTTCAGCCTTTGAATAGCCACAATGGCCAGATAGTGGGGCCCAAATAGCTGTTTTGGCCTAGGCACCCCCCCCCCCCTCAAAAAAAGTTAGATCCGGCCCTGTTTACAGCCCTTCTGTAATCTACACAATACATTATAACCTGAACTAAATCTTGTTATAATCTGCACAAGCCGTTTTAACCAGCGCTAATATCCTTCCATAACACAATTTCCAAGGACAATGCACGACCTACGAAGATAATGCATGACATAGAAGAAAAATTATAGCCAAGATAATGCTAAAACGTTTTCGAATATGTTCCATACATGCTCAGAAACAGAACACACATTAATTGATTGATATAGATTAAGCCACCTGGGGACGATGTCAACGCCATCTGTTGCACATACCCAGCCCCATTTTCTGTTCTCCCTGTTGATGGTTGTGATCTTACAGACACCTCTGTAGTTTCCTTCTTATTATACAATGTTTTCTCAGAAGTGTTTACGAGAGTACCTTTGTCGAAAGGAGGCAGTTCACGCAGGGCAGTCCTGAACTGAAGACTTGTTTCAGTGGGAACAAATGGGCCGAATCGGTGGAGACTGATTTGTCTGCGATAACCAGTGAAGTATTGGTGATTGGACCGACGTATCCCGGGATGGCCCCAGTTGAGTTACTAGATGGAATTAACGTCCGTCTGTCCTCTAAGTTAAGGTCTGTTATAGGTAAAGCCTTTAGGGAAAGCCAGCCAGCGTGTTGCTGGAGAGTAGAAGTGGTGCTTTAACACTGTGACGATACTGTGGAGGACTGGCCCATGGCTTACTGAGAAAGGTGGACCGCTGGCGTGAGTACCATAGACGAAAGGCGTCGTGTTGTACGATAGAAGTGGACTCGCCGGGATAGAAGATCGCAATTCTTTTGTAGTGTCCTGTGTGAAAGTGACACCTGTGGTGTTATGTACAAATGTAATAAGTGTATATAGTTAAGAAGTACACGTGGTGGTGGTTTTGTTTAGTGTTGTTTACCACCATTCCCGTTGGGTTGACTATTACCGCCGGTTCTTAATAACTTGTCCATGACTCAGGGTTGGATCTGGTAAGATGAGGTTGTTGTTGTTATAGATTCAGCTACTCGGAACAAGTTCCAAGTAGCACGGGCTATGGTGAGCCCGTAACTTACCTGGCACAGGAGCGAGGCAAGAAGCACAGGCCACGTGGCTTTATCTGTTAGCCTCGTGGACAGATAAGAAGAGGCACTAAGACCCTATATAAAGCTTGAATGAAAAGAACCCGGTTACTGGCTAAGTGAGACCATAATACCACCAAAGAGGTGACATGGGTATGAATAGCCCGTAAAAGAACACAGTTGACAAGGCACTTTATATATGAGGGAAGACGGTGACCGGGGGGGGGGGGTACTCACCCGTCCATGAACTTGGCCAGGATCTGTGAGTCAGCCAGAGACACAGTGCTGAGCGAACGGTGCTGGGGCAGGAGGCGAGGGCTCCAGGCGCCCCCACTACCACGGTAACTGGCTCCTGATGTGGACGACCCGGGACGCCGAAGGGACTGTGCTCTACAAGTGAAGGTGTAAAGATTACAATTAACAAAGGGTAGAATTAGGNATAAGTAAAAAAGACCTAATCTGGTCCCTAATCATCAAAACAACCTAAAGAAACAAGGAAAATAGTTTGAAATATGTGAAAAAATCTGCCAAAAAAATTCAAGGTCCCACGTTCTGAGAGTTGTGACTGATTTATTTGTTGACCAATTTAATTCTGTCTTCACATAGTTAGGTAGGGGTATGCATTCTCCAGGATGTATAGGTTACACAAATTCAAATAATAAACAAAGGAAAAAACTAAAATCCTTAAAAAAAAAAATCCCCCTAAAAAAAATATTTTGTGGACATTGTTGAATGTAATGGATAATAACATTGGGCAATGTATCTATATGATATATAACAAAATAGAGCATACCAACATACTTACTCATTATTATTTGTTATTATGTATTACTCACGAATGCTATAAAGGCACCAGCTGTATATCCACTTTGTGGATACTTCTTACTACTATTCTTCTTTGTGCATCAGACAGGTGCTTGCATCTCTCTTATTATTGCATAAACATCAGTTCCAGTTAATAAGAGCTGTTCTCCTTATCAACAAAAAGTTTTTTTTTAAATATTCATCTAAAATCAATTTCTGAAAATATTTTGATGAAAGTTTCATGATGCTGAAGCCAATAAGTTGGAGATTTGTTTAACATTTTTAAGTAATTTTGACATAATTTGAATATTTTCGAATTATACCCTCTTATGCTGAGCAGTTTAAGGGTTAATATTAACAAATGCAAGACCCTGCATGTGGGGCATAACAACCTATGCCATCACTACCAAATTAATAACATTACATTATAGCAGATTGATGAAGAAAAGGACCTTAGAGTCCTTTTCACCACCCCACCACTCAATGATAGTTGCACAGCAGGTAGGTACAGTAGCCAAAAAAGATTACAAAACACTTGGAATAATCAAGCGTACCTTTGACTTTAAGGAAAAGAAGGTGGTGATTCAACTGTATAAATCTCTGGTGCACCCCCCACTTGGATTACTGCATCCAAGTATAGCCCTCATCTTCAGAAGGACATAGCTGCTGTGGAGAAAGTGCAACACAGTGCAGCAAAAATCATTCCAGAGCCAAGTCAACTCTCATACCAGGAACAGCTGAGGGCCACAGAGCTAACAACACTGCAAACCAGGCATGACAGGGCGGATCTCATTGAAAGTTTTAAAATACTGAACAATTTTTTTTACAAGAGTTCTTACATTCTTGTACGTACAGCATTTCAGGCAAGTCCTTAATCCTATGTTCCCTGGAATACGACCCTGCAAAAAATCGTTTAACCACCAGGTACCCATTTTACTGTCGAGTTAAACAGAGGCTACAGTACAGGATTTGCGCCCAGTAAATCCTCCCCGGCCAGGATGTGAACCCAGGACAAAGCGCTCGCAAAACGTCAGGCGAGCATCTTAACCACTACACCACGGAGACTAAGGATTTCCAGTTTGTAAATAGTTTTAAGGAGTTACAGTTTACAATGTAATTTGGAGGATGTTCATCCGATAAATTTCTTCAAAAGGTCAGATTAACACAAACAAGGAGCAACAGTTTCAAGCTCAACAAGCCACAATGTAGAAATGAGAACAGGAAATGCTTTTTCACCCACAGCTATAAACCATGGAACTGCCTACCCACCGAAGCTGTAAATGCCAAAATTCTGTTAACATTTAAAGTGCAGCTGGAAAAGATCAAGGTAAATGGGGGTGGGGAGGACGTTCAACAAGCTGCCAGCTTCCTCATCGAGGCCACTAGGTGTTAATGGCTCTCAGGTAAACTCAGGATGAGCTTTGAAGTGCCCTTTGGAGCATGTGATCTGTGTGAACATGCATTTAATACTGGCATGTGGTGGAATCAGGATTAGCTGGTTCTGGAAAAGGAAAATTGTAAAATAAATAAATAAATAAATAAATAAATAAATAAAAGAATTAACACCTGGTTTACCCAAGGTTGAAATATGCAAAATGCAAAAGCATAATTGCATGGAGAAATTACTGAGACAAGGGTCTCAGAGGGCATGGAATGAATACAATACCTCAGAGTGAGAAGAGAATCATAGAGAATCTGAGAATGATGCAGGAATTACCATGATGTGGCTTTACAGCCACATCATAAGGAAAACATAAGTTGAGGAACAATTTATGAAATTAATAATAGGGCAGGATATATTTACAGAAAATGACTTTAATGTGCGAGAGAAATTTGACTGGACAGTCAACAAAGTCTTCTCAATGGAGTAAGAGAAAGTGCCCCAGTCAAGAGGGATGATGTCAAACCAAGTAGCACTGGCAAACTTTGAGATTACTGCAAATAAGTACAGTACATATAGTACTTTTTTAATCTTTTATCAATGTCAATATAATCTCCTCTATCCAGTGATCAGTGACTTTACCCAGTGTACTGCTAAATTGTCAAAATTCCATCCTACCTGTTTTAGGCAACAGCAGCACCTGGCCCTCACGTCCACTGCACTTCATGGTGACCGTATTTGGTATTGCTTTCAATAACTCGATAATATCACAATAACCATAATCAGATGGAATTAAGTTTTTACCAAAATCTTTTTTGTAAAAGAAACTGATTTTCTCAAGATTAATCCCTTTTGGGTTATGATTCAGTATTTTTTTTATATTATTTTCTATTTCAGATGGCAACTGGGAGCAATCACGTCTTAAAGCCTTCTCATTTTCAGCATTTTTTTTATCTGCACAATTTTCTTCTAAAGCTCTCTGATCTTGTGTTAAAGGTCTATCATTCTTAGCAGTATGTCTCTGTCCTTTCAACTCTTCATTCTCATTTCTAATACAGGATCCATTACCATCAGCACTCTTTGTACCACGAGGCATAACTGTCTTACTTGCATCTCCACGCTTTTCAGCATGTCCACTATACTGTTGACTACCTGTAGTTTCACACTTGGGACCATCCTTTTCTTGAGGAGATGGATTTGTTGGTTTAAGCAAGCTAGATGGTATACAAGGCTTATACGGCTGCTTCATAATTCTACGCATGATCAATGTTAGACTATTCTTTTTCCTCTTTCTGGTCCTTTTACCCATCCAATATTTATTTATCTTATAAACTGTCAGATGAATCTGAAAATAAAGGAGCAGCATTAGTCCATATTATAATATACAAGCTACAATGAACTAAAGCCCATACCAACTGATGACAATCACTCACCCTAAACATAGAAAAGACCTTATAATTATTTGATGTGAATTTACCCGAGGACCACTATTACAGTGGAACCTTGGTTTTCGAATGCCCCTCTTTTCAAATTTTTCGGTTCACGACCTCAATTTCTTAAAAAAATTGACTACAGTCAGTATATTCAGGGTTTGCCTCAGTGCTCGAGTTTGTTGATATGGGCCAACCGAGCACATGACGCACTTCAGTTTACCAGTGTCTCCCCTGCCTAGTGATGATCGCACTTTAATTCTTTGTGAGGAATTTCATTGTTTTTGTGCTTTTTGGGTTCCTGACCATAAGAGTTCTTGTATATCACACCACGGGTTCCAAGAAAGTCAGTGGTAAAGTTCAACCTAAGAAAATAGTTGTGAGGATGAGGATAGAGGAAAAACAAGAGATCATTCATTGTGAGGTTATGTCTCACTACAGACAAGTGTTAAAACATAGGGAAAAACAAGTGTCTATAGACAGATTCTTAGTAAGACAAGAAAGCTGTGAGCCACAACCAGGTCCTAGTGGTATGCCTGCAAAACATAAGAGAGAATACCCAAGAAAATGTCATGACTGCTGTTATAATGGAAGGGGACTCTCCAAACACTAACACCTCACCACCTCCTCGCCCTTCCTCACTGTCTTCCATACACCAACACGTCCTCAATAAAGGTAAGATATGCTTGAATATACTGTAATACAAAATATAAGTAGCAGTATGTATAAAATGTATTTTTAAGTTAACATTTTTGGTGGTGTGGAACGGATTAATTCAATTTACATTATTGCTTATGAGAAAATTCGTTTCGGGTTTCGAACTATCTCTGGGAATAGATTAAAATTAGAAAACGAAGGTACCATTGTTCTAGTGGCCTTGATGAGGACAGGAAGCCAGCAACTTGTCAAAGATCCCCCCCATTTGCCCTGATGATCTTTTCCAGCTGAATTTTAAAACCCAGTAGAGTTTTAGCATTTATTTATTTATTTATATAAGTATACAGGAGTTCTTACATTCTTGTACAGCCACTAGTATGCATAGCATTTCGGGCAGGTTCTTAATCCTATGTTACCTGCAATATGACCCCGCGAAAAATTGTTTAACAACCAGGTACCCATATTCTGTCGAGTTAAACAGAGGCTACAGTTAAGGATTTGCGCCCAGTAAATCCTCCCCGGCCATAATACGAACCCAGGACAAAGCGCTCGTGAAACACCAGGCGAGCGTCTTAACCACCACACCACGGAGGCCACGGAGACTTTGTTTATGGCTTCAGCGGGAAGGCAGTTCCACAGGTTTACAACCCTATGGGTGAAAAAGCATCTCCTGTTTTCTGTCCTACATTGTGGTTTGTTGAGCTTGAACCCATTGCTCCTCATTTGTGTTACATCTGACATTTTGAAGAAAGTGACCGGATCAACATACTCCAAACTGTTCAATATTTTAAAGGTATCGATGAGATCCGCCCTGTCATACCTGGTTTGCAGTGTTGTTAGCCCTGTGGCCCTCAACCATTCCTCATACGTGAGATGACTAAGTTCTGGTACGATTTTTGTTGCCCATTGTTGCACCTTCTCCAGAGCAGCTATGTCTTTCTGAAGAGGAGGTCTCCATGCCTGAATGCTTAATCCAGGTTGGGGTGTACCAGAGAACGACTGGTGCGACATACAATTGAGCGACTACTTTCTTTTCCTTGAAGGTAAAAGTATGCTTGATTATTCCCAGTTTTTTTTTTTTTTTTTTTTTTTTTTTTTTTTTTTTTTTTTTTTACTTGTGCAACTTTTAATGAATGATGGATTCTGACTCCAAGGTCCTTTTCTTCATCTATCTGTTGTAAGGTAGTGCTGTCAATTTGGTAGTTGTAATGTGGATTGCTGCACCCCACATGCAAGGTCTTCCATTTATCGACATTAAAAAGCATTTGCCATTTATCGACATTAAAAAGCATTTGCCAGTCATCTGACCATTTGAGGAGTTCATGTAGATATCTCTATAAGGTCTCAATATCACCTTCACTTCCCACTTTACCATAGATTTTAGTGTCATCTGCAAATTTGATGATGTGACTTGTAATATTCAAATCTATGTCATTGATGTGTATGACAAAGAGGGTTGGCCCCAAAATGGACCTCCTGTGGAACCCCACTTAGCACATTTCTCTAGTCAAATCCATTCCCATTTAGCACGACCCTTTGTTTTATGTTATAACCATTCCAGTCTTTTCCCATTTATTCCATGTGCCTTATAAATTCCTTGCCAGTCTCTCATGTGGTACTTTGTCAATTGCTTTAGCAAAGTCCATGTAAGCTACATCTACTGGAAGTCCTTTGTCTGAATAGCCGGTTACCGCTTCCAGAAATGTGAGCAGGTTAGTAAGGCTAACCTGCTCAAAAATGTGAGTAAGGTTAGTAAGAATCTATTTTTAAAGAACCCATGTTGCGTTGATTTGAAAATATTGTTCTCCGAGATAATGTATGATTCATTCCCTTAGGATTCTCTCCATGAGCTTACAGATGTATGATGTCAAGCTGATCGGATGATAGTTTTCTGCCAAGCTCTTTCTGCCTTTTTTGAAAATACTGTAGGAGTAACATTTGCATATTTCCTATCCAGGGGAACTATTCCTTGTTCCAGGGAATTTGTGAAAAGGAGTTTCAGTGGCAAACATAATGCATTTGCCAGTTCCTTTATGACTTCGGACTGAAATCCTTGGGATTTTGAGTCTGTTAGTTTGTCAATGCTCTTCCTGACTGTCGCATATAATGGGAATTGGAAAATAGCAAATTTTTATGCTTCCACAATGAAAACTGAATTCCAATATTGTATATTTGGAAAATATATTAAAACTTGGCTACAACTCTTCAGATGGTGTCTAACCTCTAAGATGTTAGTATCAGAGGGAGCTTAGGTTGTTTATGAATTCTTTAGTGTAACAAGACTGATGGGGATGGAAATGAAGTCACAATCAACGAAATACATATAAAACAATAATTATTATAATAATAATAATTTATTCACAAGAAGGTACAATGGGTTGGTGAGATTCCACAAGATTGGTATTTTTACAATCTTGCACAAGCCACTAACACGCATAGCGTTTCGGGCTAAAGTTACAGTATGGTAACAAGTTTTAAGACGAGTCAAGAACCCTGAGCCAAATACATCAGTCAGTAAAGTCCTGTGTTGGCAGCCAAGACAGGGAGAGCAAGGGTGTTTCAACTACAGTACTGTAGGTTGCTGATCTAATGAATCTCAATTGGTCAGTGGCCACCTTAGTTGAAAGGTATTTCAACTACAACCCTTGTTCCCATCATCTGGCTGAATGGAATGGGTGGAGATGGATGGAAGTGCTTCAGGTTGGGTATTCAATACAGGTGGTGGGGCTGGGAGCACAATAGGGGCTGTCTGTGGGGGGGAAAAGGTAAGTGCTATGGTTGCTGCTGGAGGGTTTGCATCAAGAGGTATATCGGGGAGTGTCACAGTGTGTGGTGTTTGGGTAGTCAAATTTTACTGTTCTCTTTCTGCCACAATATTTGATAGTGAAAAATGTCAGAACAGATAATTCAGAAAGGACTTCCGTACACTGACTGCACAAGTAGGTAGACATAACTGACCAGGATAGACATGGAGCTGGAAGTAAGGAAGTAGCAAGTCATGTATGTTAGGCCTATTACTGGGTAGCATGGTAGCATTGGGCAGAGCTATACCATTGCTGCCCAGTCTCTCTGCGTAAGAGTTGTGTAGTTCAGTGACAATGGCAGTTTGGAAAGGTAAGGAGTCTCACAGAGCAGCCACAAGTCAAACACATACATACAAAATTACATTAATTACAAGATCTGCTGCCAAGAACCTTCATCTTTCTCTTGTTGCTAAGCTGCACTTGTTGCTAAGCAGATGCTAAGGAGAACAAGCTAAAACAGGTTGTCGAGCTATAATAATAAAAATAATAATATTTTATTTACATGAAGGTACAATGGGTTGGTGAGATTATATTAGTGATATTTGTACATTCTTGCTAAGCCACTAATACACATATCATCTTGGACAAGTCCTTAATCTAACATATCAGGTAAGATGAAAAGGTATTTATATCAACAATATAAATTGAGAGATGATTACACTGGTGAAGATTCAATACTAATTAGTCTGAAGTACTAATATTGGGGAAGTGGGTAGTACAAGATACAGTGAGAGTTTGAATCACAAGGTAGGAAACTGAGGATGAAATTAGGTACTTTTTGTTTTACTTTTGAACCGGGCATGAGTTGGACAATTTTTTAATTCATCAGGAAATGAGTTCCAAAGACTGGGCCCTTTTGTTTTCATTTAGAGTTTGCACAGATTTAGCCTAACTTGGGATATCAAAGATATCCATCAACATGGGTGTTCCACAAGGGCAGTATACTTGGCCCTCTCCTCTTTCTCAACTACATTAATGACCTTCCAATGCCTCTCAACATCTCAAACCAATTTTATTTGCTGATGACACTACCTTCATTTTCTCCAATCCAATTTCCTCCATATACCTCTACTCTGAATGTCACAGTGAATTCTGAACTAAATAATCCATCTTTGGCTAACTGCTAACAAACTCACTCTTACCATTGACAAAACCTTCAATATTTTGTTTGGTAATAAATACTCAAATCAAATTAATCTAAGAATTAACAATATCCAAATTAGTAACAAAGAAGGTAAATTCCTTGGTGTCTTCATCGATAACAGGCTAAATATCCATGGCCACATTCAACATAGCAAAAAAAAAAAAAAGTTTCTAGAACTGTTGGCATTCTATCTAAGATCAGATATTATGTACCTCGCCCTGCCCTAGTGACACACTATTACTCTCGTCTATCCTCATCTCAATTATGGTATTTGTGCTTTGGGTTCTACTACCCAAAATCATCTACGTCCTCTAATTACCCAATGCAAACCTGATATTAGAACAATAACAAACTCTGGCCCCAGACAGCAGAGTGCTGAGTTCTATTTCAGAGTTCTATATTGAGTTCAGAGTGCAGAGTTCTATTACACCTATCAAGAAAGTTTCAGATCAAGGTTAGCATTTGAGAACATGGTTTTGTACATATAGATAATACATGAGAATATGTAGAATGAGTATGTTTAGCATGTTAAGGGACTTAAATAGAGGGCTGTGTGTTGTCTGAAGAGTTTGCTATAGTTCTGATAGCAGATTTTTGCAGAGTGATGATAGGCTTGAGGTAATTTGCAGTAGTTGAACCACATGCACAGATATGGTATGTAAGATAGGGATAGATTAGTGCGTAGTATAGTGAGAGGAAAGCAGAGTGAGGAACATAATATCTAACTAGGTATCAGTGTGTGTTTGGGCCTTTAGGGCAGTCTTTAACTGCTGATGGAAATGCTCCGCCACATATTTGGGCTCGAGATGGACTGTAGAGCAATTGCGAGTGGTGCCAAAGAAATAAAGAAGGTTCTGCCACTAGAAAGACTTAACTGGTGGCTCTGGTCTTTGACAGGCCACCCATCTCCCCAAATATGCCTCCAGGTTTCTGATTTCACTACAACCAGCAATATATATATGTATTGCTTTTCAAAGGGACTGCTCCCAGAAACATTATGGCCCTTGCTGTACAGCTAGACACCCAGCCTTCAGGCCCTGCTCCAAGAACCATAGATCAACACACCTACTGATTTATTTTATGACAAATACTCTGTATATTAGAGACTTTGTTAAATGTACATAATCTTTAACAATTAATTAACCAATATATCACATTTTCTATTTTTCAGTAAAAATTATTATTACTATTATTATTAACTGCCTTTCAAGAAGAAACAGTGTTAGACAGGTTTAACTAACTCCCTGTAACCTACCTTACCCCTATAATGTCAACCCATGTTTGTTATTTTGAAACAATGTTGTCTGTCAACCAAATCGTATTTTTGCTGTTTTTCTGCCATGTTCCCCCCTTTTTTATTTTAATACTTTTCTCAACTCATTTTATACTTTAATCTCAATTAGTATTAAGTTTTAGTCTTTAGTGTTTTTCCTGCCTGAAACGCTTTGCGTAATAGTGGCTTTAGGCATTGTTTGTACTAGCTCTATCTATAAACTCATCAATATTTGTATCACCCCTTGTATGTATGTACTTTACCTGAATAAACAAACATTTTTTGTTTAAAGTTTACTCTTTTACAGACCACCTTGCCATGCAGGAGGAAGAAAGATGAAGATCGAAGAGCAAGAGAAAGGTAATCACAGGTAGAAGTATTCACTTGAATGTACCCGAGGGCCACCATCTCTCAAGTGGCCTGAACCAGAACAGGAAGCTGGTAGCTTGTCAAAGGTTCCACACTGCTCCTGAGGATTTATTCGAACTGGATTTTAAACTTGGCATTTACAGCATTTAGCAAAGCTGAATTTTGAAATTCAGCAGTGTTCTGGCATTTATGGCTTTAGCGAGTAGGTGGTTCCATAGGTTTATAACCTTATGGGTACAAAAGCATTTCCCATTTTTTGTGTCATTGTGGTTTGAGTTTGAAAGCACTGCTCCTTGCTTGAGTTACATCTGACCTTTTAAAGAGGAGGCCTGGATCAATATCCTCCAAACGGTTTAGCATTTTAACAATAAAACAATTTGGAGGATGTTGATCCGGACAACTTCTTCAAAAGGTCAGATGTAACACAAACAAGGAGCAACGGTTTCAAGCTCAACAAGCCACAATGTAGGACAGAAAACAGATTTTTTTTTTTCACCCACAGGGTCATTAACCCATGGAATTACCTACCCACCAAAGCTGCAAATGCCAAAACTCTGCTGAACTTTAAAATCCATCTAGAAAAAGACAATCATCAAGGTAAATGGAGGGGGGTCCTTCAACAAGCCACAGACTTCCTGTCCCCATCAAGCCCACTAGTGTTTTTAGTGCCCCACAGGTATATTAAGGTACATTTATAAAACTCTTCCCTTTTTTATATGAACACTAGTACCCAGCTGGTCCGGAGCCACTTGAAACATTTTCTATTATTTGACAATGGATTCAATAGCTATTTGTTATATTATCATGTATTTTTGTCATGGTTTAATTGTCAATAGCAGGTCATGTTCTTACTACAGATGTAAACAAAATTATATAAAAAAAAATTTAACCACATTTATTACCCAAGAAATAATGAGTAGCAGAAGACTGGTAGGGAAAGGATTAAGTAAAATATAAGCTAAGAAGTTCAAGTACGTTTATTGAGACAATAAAATACATCTCAAAAGGATAAGAGTAACTTAAGCCTGTACCTCTCAACTAGTTTAAGATAAAAATGAAGCACTACCTAATAAATTCCCTGTAACCTACCTTACCCCTGTATTGTCAACCAGTCTTTTTTTAAACAACACTGTTTGTCGACCTAATTGTATTTGTGCTGCTTTTTCAGCCATGTTCCCCCCTTTTTTATTTTTATTTGTTCTCAACACATTTTATTCTTTATACTCAATTAGTTTTAAGTTTTAGTCATTAATGTTTTTCCTGCCCGAAACGCTTTGCGTAATAGTGGCTTTAGGCATTGTATGTACTAGCTCTATCTATAAATCTATCAATTTTTGAAAAATCTCTTGTATGTATGTACCTTACCTGAATAAACATTTATTTATTTATTTATAAGCTATTTCTACCCTACTACAGTATAAGCTACCTGTGGTGAGAACCCTCCTGCAGGCCTTCCCCCTCACAACCCCTCACTTCACCCTCAGTCCCAGAACACCGCCCCCAGCCACGCCAGTAAGCATGGGGTCCACATCATGGACCTCCCACTCACTCCCTACACACATCACCACTCCCATTACAACCATCTTGACCTGGATCATAATTATACAGTGGAACCTCGATTAACGAGTGGCTCTATTAACGAGTTTTTCCAGTAACGAGCAAGCCACTCGCAGCAAATTTGTCTCTATTGACGAGCTCGCCTCTATTAACGAGCGAAACCACATGGTGCTTCCTAGCGTCTCGCGGGTTCTCGCAAATTCTCGGACGCCTCCGACGCCATTGTTGTTTTATCTCACACGACAAGCATCCCTCTGGATTTATTTGCTCTTTTCTTTGGGTTTTTAGTGGTTTTGCGAGTACAATTTGTAACACACGATGTCTCCAAAGAAGCTGCTTGCTAAAGATAGTGTTGTCAAGAGGAAGAAAGATACAATTACTGTGGATTTGAAGAAGGAAATTATAGCGAAGCATGAGTGTGTGTCTGTGTGACTGATCTCACAAGGGAGTATGGCAGGTCCTCATCAACAATTTACACCATTAGTAAGGGAATGAGGAGGTAAGGGAGGATGCTGCCTCTTCCACTGACATCACCCTGGTCAAGCAGTGACAACCCGGTGTGTGAACATGTTTAATGACAATTTGCTGTCTCGTTTATGGATATCCTAAAACAAAGACAAAAGCAATTGTCAATATAAAAGTTCTTTCCAAAAGTAGAGAAAAGAAGAGCCA